>JABUQX010101567.1:0-12940 GCA_015478945.1 Trachelipus rathkii
ATCTATGGTCTTGTAATAAAGGAACATTAAGTGTAGTGTCAATCGTACCATTATCACAGATATCCTGACTATTAACTGCGCAACAAGGGTATCAAATACGGAGAACAAATTGAAACTAATATGTTGGTGGATTTGGGGATTCGGAAAACACTACGGGGGTAAAAGGCGGTAAAATTAGGAAAAAATTATCACGTCTAATAATTGAGATCTTGTTGTTAAGACTAATAATAAATAATCTACAGTTTGAGTTATCGTGATTTTTTCTATCTAGTATAACGGGAGAGTGATTTTAAGAAATTTTAATATTGTGAAATACGATTATCCGACTACAAATAAGTTGGAGAGAATAGCCATTTTCAATACTTCTAGTAAAAAAAAGGAAATTACACTCATTCGTATGACTAAAATTATTATGACTTATTATTATATATTATTTTTATTATATATATCTATTATTTTATTTATTATATTATTTATTATTTTATGATTTATTACTATTATTATTATAAATATGTATATTATATTATTATTATATTATTATTATACTATTTATATATTATATTATATATTCATTATTATTTATAATATTATTAATTATATTATTATTTTATTATTAATTATTATATATTATATATTATTATATTATTTTATTTAGTATTATATTTTTTATTATTATTTGTATTTATATATTAAATATATTCGATTATATTTTATATCTATAATTATTATTATTAATAAGATTATTAAATAATATTTTAGTATATTATTATTATTTTAAATATTATTATTTATTAGTATATTATATTATTATTATATATCTATAAGTATATATTATTATTAATATTATATTAGATATATTATAGTATTATTATTATAAGTATTATAATTTCTATTCATTAATTATTATTATTATTTATTATTCTATTATTATATTTATTATATTATTATATATGATTTATTAATTTATTATATATTTGATTATTGTTATAAATGAAATGTTGTTTTTTCATTTATTTTTAATGGTTAGTTGAATTCAAATTCATATAGAAATAATAATGCATACTGAACAGGCAGAATGCTTTTAGCGTGATAATACGATCGAATATGTTTTGAAACCTAAACACATAACGAATAAAAATAAAAAAAAAATTGTTTGAGATATTTATTATATTAATATTATATTTATATTATTATTATTATTATTATTATATTATCTATTATTATTTTATATTATATTATTATATTACTTATTTATATTATATATATTAATTATTATTATATTATGGTTATTTATAATCCCCATTAATTTTTAGAAGTGGTAGGAGGATGCTAGATCAAATTTTAACATGAAGGGAAGATTGAGAGAGTTTTATATAAGATATATAGTTCAGTGAGACGATGAGTTAAAGAGGAACTCTGTGGCAGTTTGGTATTTTTACTGATTATTTAGACTAATAATGGAATCGAAGTTGATGTGAGAGTAAAGCGTGTGTAAGAATAAGAGGAGTTGAAGGAGTTAATAGCGAGTAGAAGAGGAGGTGTTACTGTATCAAGGCTCTTTTTTTGGTATAAATGTGGGGATAGATAGATAAGATTGGTGATGGGAAGAATTTGATATTGAAATGAGAAGGGAGGGCCTGCTTTGTGTGCAAGATTTGTTTATGTGGTGAATCATGTAGTAAAGGTTGAGGGGATTTGATACATTGGTTTGGCGTGGTATTGACAAGAACGGGTTTAAAGTCATATACGGTAAGAGAAAAATAATGTGGTAGGTGAAGAGAATCCGCTGTGTGATCATGTGGATGATAGCATAAGTGTGAACAAGTATTGAAATTAATATTTAGTCTATATTTGTAAAATTGAACGAATAATACTGAGGTAGAAGGAATACGAGTGATAGGAAGATAGTTTATGCAATTAAATGATTGGATCAAGTGAAAGTTTTAGTGTGCTGGTCTGCATGGGGCATTCTGTTAAGTGTTAATAATTGCAGTGAATATATATGTGAATAAAGATATATAGAAAAGGTAGTCTTCATCGAACTATGGGTTTCTGGAAGAAAAAGTTTTAATTTTAGTAAGGTAATTGATGTAATTATAGGCTGACTTCAAAAATATATTTCATTTCATCTTCTTCACCATACATTTTTTTTTTTTTTTAAAAAAATCCATAACAGAATATATATATATTATGATATATATATATTAATAATTATATATATAATAATATATTTAATTAATAAATTAAATATAATATACTAATAAAAAAATATAAATATACTATTATATTATATAATATATTTATATATATCTAGTATTTATTCATATTAGATATATAGTAATATATTTAGTAATAATCTATATAATATAATTTATAATTTAATAATATATCAATATATATATATATATATTATAATATATTTATTAATATCCGTTCTATATTTATATATATATATATAAATATATAATTTTTATATAATATATATATATAATATTTATATATGAGAACTTGTCCTTAAAAGGATGTTAATCAATTAGTCATTTGAACCAAAGGTATATAATCGATTTTTTTCATTTATTTCAGGAATGAGCGTCAGAGGTGCCAAAACAGTCATTACCATTACAGACAGAGTAAATGAAGTTATTCAACAGTTTATGCAAATACCTACAGTTGCAAGCTTACTTCATTCAGAGAAACACTCCGTTATGTGCGAATAATAGATTGGAAAGACATCATTGCAGAGTCCTTGAAGAACTCAACTACATTCAACCACTTATTCGGCTTCAATAGACAAGCCTTCACTGAACAACTTGATGACCTAAGCAAATGATCTATTTGTGTTGTATCGTTTGCTCTGGGTTAAGAGCTGTCTAAGCAACAAACACAAGCAATTACATCGATCCGGCAACAACTGACAAACGGTCTACAGGAACACCTGTGGACGCGCATATAGTCAAAATCAAAGCCCACCTTCTTCGTCCACATACTTCGCTCAACAACGGTAAATAAAGCAGGCCGTAGTGCATGTAGCTTTAAAATATATAATGTTCAGTGCACCTTCTCCCTTCGTCTAAGATTCATCTTCTAGACAAGGAAAACTAAGAGAGCGAGCTGATTGTTGTGCTATAATCAATTCACAACCAATATCACAGTAATTGACGCAGATACTCTCTTCCTCTTGGCCACAGGCGCTTTGATTTCAAGCTTTCCTTATCAATGGTATACAAACATATACTATTTGCCACTGATTCTTGTCCCCAACAATGGCTCCATCCTGTGTCCATGGGTGACATAGCGATATATATAACGATCAGAAGATTCGTCAAATTAAAGTTGGCCTTCATAGTAGGTGATATACAGCACCTTGGTTGGATTTTATTATAATGCACTAATTATGATTGGGAAGAAAACCTAAACAAGATACAATATCTCTTCTGAACCTCTCAGTCGCGTTCTGAAGATTGTCATTACAAATTAACGCACCATAGAGAATACAATTCATCTTGCTTAAGAGTTCTCCACTGTTATGTCATCTATGACTTTGACAACACTAGTTTAATTCAAAAGGAATGTCTACATAGAGACTGGGATTTACGGGTTTGCAAGACCTCACCGTCTTTCTGAAGATAAAATCTAAAGCAGCAAAAGCGAATTTGCACTCTCTTGAAAATGAATACAACTTAGGCCTAAATTTTGTTAGCTTTTCCGCTCCACTGGTGAAAAGCAAATCCAAAATTGGATGTTTTGATACGATCTGTAATCTTAGAATTTAAAAGAGAATTTGCGATTTGAGGTAAATCCTGTACGTCTTATATATTTAAATATTGTAACATTTCAAAGCAGCTAATATATTAGTAATTAGAACAAGATAGCTTGAGTTTCATTTATTCAGCTGCTAAAATAAATAGTAATGATGTGATCAATACAGGTATAAGTTTTATTTTTATATCAAACAATACACGTGGTTCGCCGTTGTGTCAAAATACTCTATGCTAAATTGATGCGAATACTCACCGTAATAAGCCTAGTCACACTAGTAGCTCATGTCGTCCGCGATTGTAGAGTCAGAGACGGTTCGAGACACGGTCTACCGTCTAGAGAACCGTTATTTGTCACGTCTCATCAATTCTGATGTAATTTCTCATCTCATTCGTATCCACCATGGAGGACATTGTGTTAAAATATTTATATATTTTTTTTATATATTATATTTATTTATTTCCCCCTTAGTGAGTTATAAATATATTTATAATAATAATATCTATAATATATAATATATTAGAATATTAATATATTATATATTATATATATGCAGCCTTCCGATTATCCGTCATATTTATCTAAAACTATATGACCTAAAGGGAAAACTTTTAGAATCTGCGTAAGTTTTATTGGCAACACTTTAAAAAAAAAAAATCGGTTTAAAAAAGTGAAATAATGTCATATTAAATTACTCTAAACTTGTTTAATTTAACATTCTTACGTGTCTTAATGTTGGGTGGTTGTTTAAAACGTAAAGACTACATCAAGGTGACCGAGAGATGGCAGTAGTGGGGTCTATAGCCTTCGGGCATCGGCGGGTAGGACATTTCCCCCTCCGGAGCGATTCGGACCCCAGCTTTTGTATTGGTGTGCCGGGGTGTCTCGCCCCTCCCCTACGGGTGATGGAATACATTCCCCATATGTTCCCTCGCTCGCGCCCACTATGTGCATATATAAATATCATTATTATATATTATTAATATAATATTATATATTTATATATATATATATTTATACTCTATATTTATATATATATATATATATACTAATTATATATATTTTATATATTATATGATTTATAAAAATCCGTATATAAGTCGAATAAAAAACCAATTATATATATATTATTATATATATTATAATATAAAGTTTATATGTCTATAATATAAAATAGAATTATTAACTAGAGTGGATTATTATAAAAAGGACACGATCATAATCCCTAAAATAATCAATTAATAGGTGTCGATCATTTGGCATTGTTCATTTAGTGTGTCGACGGTTTGGGAGAGTAGCAGAACATTTTGTCGACCATTTTACCTTTGAGAAATTATTTGTCGATGCTTTGGACACGTGGAAATTTTGTTTAGTGTCCTGTCGGCGATTTGAGGTAGTCCCCCAATTTCTTTTACAAATGTCCAAATCGTCGACACATTGAAACTGATTTGAAAAAAGGAGTTTTTGCAAAATGACGACCCTTTTCCTCTCGACTCATTTTCCTGTCGACCATTTGAGTATAGGTCCCTTTACAAGGCCGAAACTATGACGGGGAAGTTGCAGCAGTTCCCAAGTCCCGCAGCCATTTGCGTATTATTTATATGCGCAGCAATTTTTTCCATATAAAACATAGAGTAAATCCCTTTCATATTCATCGTGCCAGGGCCCCAATTTAGCGCATTGCGTTTCTGAGGATATGCATAAGATTTATATTTAATTTTTCTTTTCTTCACACTAGAGGGAGTAAAACTATAATAGAACATGCCAGGATAGTTAGAGGTCGTAACATTTTTTTCCGGATTTGCTGAATAATACCATAATAAAAATATAATTAAAATTATAGTGCTTCAATCCAATGTTATAATTTCCGGACCATCTTGTATGAAAAGTTGCGGGAAAAGTTGCCGCCAAAACTTAAAACAAATTTAATATGGCATTATGCTATAGACATTATATTTATACTGTGATGGCATCATTCGTAGGAAAAGTTTATTTTTATTATCACATATAATTTTAGTATTTATCTTGGTAAAAAAATACAAGGAAAATGCCTAATATTTTTATAAAATTATTTAATTACGTTAATGTTCAAAAATGCCATAAAGAATACGATGCCAATTAAAAATAAATTTGTTTGTTATGAACCAATCACAACGTTTCTTACATTTCGAAACAGGAAAATGAAGGCGTGGCTCTCTTTCGAAAACAGTAGTTGCAAATTTTGAAGAGCATCCTCAATTTGCCCGATAATTTCCCTATCTATCTATCTAACCTACTCTATGTTAATATATTTATACTGTGATAATACTTCTTTAATAACTGAGTAGTTAATTTTTGGAATTGTTAATTTTTCTCAAGAAGTGATAGCTGATAATCCATTTATAACACAGGCCTGCGACCAAAATGTTCCTGGGGGTTTTATAGGTGTGTTAATGAAATTTGTCTCTAATCCAAATAGCATCATATTGCTCAATCAGTCTAGTTTTTAAAAGATACAGACCGAGCTCCCTAGATGGCATTAGAGAGCTCCGTCTCCTAGCTGAACAGCGGCATCGAGTGGTGCTGTGTTGCTTTCCAATCTCCAACTAAGTGTTTCTTACTTTAATTCTAAGGACTGTTCTCATGCGTAACACAACGCTTCCAGTGTCATTTCTAAAGCTTTTTTTACGTTTATGACTTTTTTTGCAGGAAGATACATTAGCAAAAATGCACTACAGTTAAAAATGAATAGAAAGTTGTAAAAAACAGTCCTGATAGATTTTGTTATGTGTGTGGCAAAGTAACTTTTAGTGACCATCAATGCACTATAACGCATTAGTAAAGTTCCTTTACAATGCATATTTTGGAATAAAGCTAGGAGATCAAGACAAAACCTTTGCTCCACATATGTGCTGCAAAGCCTGTATGATAGCCTAACGTAGCTGGAGTGTGGGGATAACGAACTGTTTGTCATTTGGTGTACCCATGGGTGGAGAAAAGGCAAGGACCATATTACAGACTGTTTTTGCATGACCAATCTCAAACTTGAGATAATACTTTACGAATATACTCTTTGACAAATATTAGAATGGTGGTCAAATTCTTTTTGATAGTTATTTACATTGTACTTGTGAATAAAATCAGTAGTAATTATTCGTGTAGAGAATTGTGGTTAAATATATATAATATATAAATATGATATATATCTTATATATATATATATTATATATATTATATATATCATATATAATATATATATATATAATATTAATATAAATAAATATATATATATATATATATATATATATATATCTATATATATATATATATAATATATATATATAATATATATATATATATATATATATACCTTATAATATATATATATATATATATCATATATATATTATATATATAATATATATATATATATATATATATATATATATATATATATATATATATATATATATATATATATATATACTCTTAAATTGTATATAAAAATTGATTGTATTTAAAATTGGTAAATTTACCTGGTATGAAAATTGTGTATAAAAAGTGTGAAAACAAGGGTCGAGTGAATTAATATTATGTAAATTTAGTAGGCGAAACCTTTTTCAGGTATCATAAGAAGAGCAATGCGTACCACTGTAGTCTCCGAATGTCCTCTGCCCATTAACCACCACACACATGTCCCAGGAGTTCCAGTTCCTTTTCCACCTGAAATACCGAGCTACAAGACAATATAGAAGATATAGAAGTGGATGAATGACACTTCAGTGACATATCAGCCTAACGTCTACAAACACTTCGCCAAGACCACTCCCTCAAAGTAAATTAAATGACTTGACTAGAGATCTTGGTCTTTCTAAAGAGAACGCACAACTTCTTGCATCCCGTCTTAGTGAGAACAACCTTCTCTCTCAAGAAACTACATACTTTTGGTTCACAAATAGAGACGAAGAGTTTCGAAAGTTCTTTGCAGTTGCTTATTTTTGCAGCTATTTGGTGTATTGCAATGATGTAAAAGGTTTAATTGAGGCACTTGGCGTTCCTTACCAAACCAAGTGAATGGAGGCTCTTCATTGATTCTTCTAGCAGAAGCTTGAAGGCAGTACTCTTAAATATTGGCAAATGGCAATAAAATGGCTTCCGTACCTATTGCCATTCAGTTCAGTTAACAGAAAGCTACAAAATATGGTAAGTATTGATTAATACAATCAAGTACTCTAACCACAACTGTGGTGATGGGGATTTCAAGGTAAGATATATTTCCCAGTTTCTTTTTGTATGAAAATCTCATTTTAAAAAAAAATTACCTATGAATAAAAAATGATAAGTTCTTAGAAACCCAATGTACATCTATATCAAGCATATAAGACATTTTCAATTTTAATTTACTACATTTAATGTATTTAAGAATTAATCCTTTCTTTCATGTTGTGGTTGCTTTCTTCTTGGGATGCAAGGAGGATACACAAAATAAAATCCTTGCTTCATGTGTCTATGGGATTGCCGTGCTGATAGTCTTCACAATAGTCTTCACTATAAGCAAAAATACTGGCCAGCTCGAAAGACTTTCCAAATTGGCTGCCACAACGTGGTAGCCTACCTCTAAGCCCCTCCCAAGAAATGTTTTTACTGCCTCTTCTTCCTATAAAGCTTGCCTAATGAAGAACTTTGGTCAAAGCCTGAAAAAGAAGGCCAAGCTTTTAAGTTTCTCTGCAAAAATTCCAACACATCAGTGATGCAAAGCTCCATGCAGGCATATTTGAAGGGTCCGCAAATTAGAACTCTGTTAAGGACAAGCAATTTTTACACCAATATGGAAGCCCGTGAACAAGATAAAGGGGACAACTTGCTAGATTCATTCAAAAAGAGTTGACTCGGCATAAAAGAACTCAGAAAATATATCTCAAAGGTAACTGGGATTTAAAATTTTCTCAAAAATGGGAGCTCGCATGTCGATAAAAATGGCGTTTCTCCATCACATCTTGACTATTTCCCGCAACTTGGAGATTACAGCGACGACAAGTGAAAGATTCACCAGACGTAACGACGATGGAAACAAGATATTCAAGGACGCTGGGAAAATCAACATGTTAGCTGACTATTGATGGTGTCTTAAACGAGACGAACCAACATCGCTCACAAATGGAAATAAGGACTTCGTTTCTTGGAAAATAGTTTCTTGCACGTCTTGGGTAGGCTCATAGTAGTCTGTAAGTTAAAATTAATTGAAGGAAAGTCGAATTGAGTAGCGTAATTTATTTTTTCCTAGTTTACAGGTATTTTAATTTATTTTCAATAACTTTGATATAAATAACGATTTTTCTTAAAATTACCCAATTTCCAAAGAAGTAGTGCGCTGTATCTCAAAAACCAGACCTGATTGAGCAAAATGAATGTCATTATTTCAATTTAGGAGGGACAATTTCCGTTAGGCAATCATCATGAAAACCCAGGACCAGAAAAAAATTTCAATGCAGGTCTGTGTAATATTTAATTGAAAGACAGGACGTTATATAAGTATTTGAACGATCTGTGGGCAATATACATACAGTAGAGGCTATAGCCAAAATTTGGTAAAAGTGTTAGAGCACTATCAACTACATGCGTAGTTTTTTTTATATACGTATTATTTTAATGTTTGGCTTATTGTAGATTTATTTGTAATGTAATATTACTTAGAACCCCAGTTGCATGCAAGAGACATTCATTAAGGGCAGGTTCAATACTGGAGCTTGCAGGTACCCATTTTAGCCGCCCACCAAAAATGATCATAAAATTCTTAATTATCAGACAATTATGATGGGAAAAAAAGAAAACTGTAGCTTTTTCTGACCTCTGAAACGTCTTTTTCGGTATTTTCCAGTATTTTTATTTTTTCAAAACCTATGTTTTTGACATTTTTCTCTTCAACTTCGGCAATTTTTTTCGAAATTATCTCAAACTTGAAATATAGATATATGGGTCTATTACCTAGAGAATGCACGAAATAGTTTTTTGATTTTTTTTAAAAAATTTGTGCTCAGCAATGTCGAAATTCAAAACCCACTTTTTTTTTGTTTTTAAAATTAATAATTGCGATAATTTTTTTCTTCTCATGCTATCAGAATGAAATTTTCACAGCATATGTAGTCGGAGGAGATACACATTTTGTATTTAGATAATTTCTTTGTACATGCAGTAATTTTAGATTTGTTATTGGAACAAATTTTCAAAAAAAATTGTTGAAAATTATTTAAAATTTTCTTTTTTCCACAAAAAAATTATCTAAGTAAAAAAGATGTATCTCCCCCGACTATACAAACCCTAAAAATTTGATGTTGATTGGATGAGTAAAAAAAATATATTAAATATTTCACTTTTTCAAAATAATTTTTTTTAAAAAGTGAAATATTGATATTTTTTCGATTCTCAAAGCTATGTTATATGAACCTTAATATCTTTCGACCTTATATTAACTAATTAATTAATTAATCTATCACTTCATCAGCTATTCACTCTAATACAGATGACTTCGCCCTTCATTAGACTTCCTACTTTTATTTAAAGAGATGCATCATACATAATAGTCAATTATTGCATTATGAAAGAATTTGAAGTGACTTTGAAGAAAAGTGACCTCATATTTTTCAGGTATTCCTATAGATAAGAAACATGGTCGCAGATGAATAAGAAAATATGGTAACTTTCAATGTTTTTAATCTTCTATCTACTCGGCTTAATCTCCAACTCAATTGTAATACTTTCGAAAACACAACAAACTTTATTATTTTTAGACTTTTCTTGATATTTTCTTTTTCCCGTAATTTATCAGTGAAGGATCACATTATTTCTCTAACTAAGAAAGTTTCTGAGAGGTTAGGTGTTCTGAAATGTCTTCAGAACTTCTTGATCACACCTACCTATCTGTTGCTTGTTCTATAGATCTGTGTCATTCGGCCTCGAATGGAATGTACACTAGATATTTTGGTTAGTTCCTAATTCAACTCTTCTTAACAGTATGGAGCCAAGGAGTTTTTTTTTTTTGCCATAGAGACTCTCCTGATCTTACTGATTCTCCAATCTTTTTCTGGTTGTCAAACTGTTGCATCACTCTCCGTAATTAAACGGGTTAATACAACTTAAAGACCCCATGCAGATACTTTACTTTTGAACTTTGTACACACTCTTCCTTCGAGGGGAGCTCGCATGTATGGTCTTTCTATTTAATTTTGTCTTTCCTATGTCACTATATTAGAATGTTCTTTCCTTTATGCACTCTGCTGGTATAATCTGAATACACGTACTCTTCTTTTTACTATTTTCACCTCCATCTTTGACTGTCACACTTACAAAAGTCGTACTCGTACGTACACGTGTCGGCTTCTGATGTTCGGATGTTTTTGTGTTTCGCTTCTTTGGTTGATATTCGTATAGGTCTTCGGCCTTTCATCATTGGAGATCTTGCTAAAATAAATATGCAAACGGGGATCTTGTTAAAATAAATATTCAGAACGAGACGCTGTAGATTTTACTTCTACAATTAGCTTTGTTCAACTAATTTAATAACATAATTAAATCCACTAGACCACTACAGATAGTGCAATATTGTGATATACAAATAGTTTTAAAAATAAACTCAACATTCAGTTGTCAAAATTATCTATTTCCTAATTTACAATATTAAATTATTAAATATCGAAAAAAATTAAAGAACTTTAAAAATTTGAGAATATTGTCTAAAGGTCAATTATTCTCATTATTTATTAATTTTACTGTTCTTAAAAAAAAAAAAAATTCTTATGAACTTTTAATATCAGACACTTTTTTTAAAAAAACACCACAATCTAATTAGATTGTGATAACACCACAATGATGATTGCTTTAATATTAAAAGTCTTAAATGTTTTAAAAAAGAATATTAGTTTTCAGTCACCATAATTTTAACAAATAAAAATATCATAATAATAATATATTTTATGTTGCTAACTATATCAAGCAGAATTATGCAGATATATAGAAATTTTATTAGGATTCGTTCCCAATTACTTGAAACGGGAACACGCTCTTAATATTTTGTGGATTTCCCATAAATACTGGATATGTTTTCCAGCAACTGCTGTTTAAGGCTGTCGGTCGATTTAGGCTAGGGTATGACTCAGAAGTTTCTCCCGATATTATTTTTAATGTTAATATCATGTTGTTTTAAAATATGCTTGGTGAAATTCTGCGTATTTTTTTTAATCTTTTTAAGTTTATATATCTTCTATTAAAATTGATTTGGCTCTATGTTTAAACTGATAAACCTTTACCTACACTAAAGTAGGCTAGAATGGATTGGACGTAGGTTGCTAGCTGTAGCTTAAGGAAAAGATGAAAAAAACCCAAGTTAGGAACATAATGGGGGTAAGGTAGTAAAATACAACATGCTATTTTTCTTAGTGTTTTGAGTTTACTATTTAATAAAAATAATTCAAGGTAGCTATGTTTAAACTGCATAACCTTTGCTTTGGGAGGGGTTGCTAGTTGTAGCTTTGGTAAATAAAAGGAAGACCAAAGATCCTAAAGTTTAGGAATATGATATGGGTTAGATATAAAAATACAATATCCTGTTTTGTAGTTTGTGCTATATTATAATCTTATTTTGTAATTTTAGGTAAAGTGACTAACATTTATGTAACTATTGTATTAAAACTAAAAAAAAATAATTTGCAGAAATATAAAAAAAATTGTAGTTTTTTTTTATCCATTCGCTTATATATTAAATTTATATTTTCACTAAAAATATTTAAAAAAATGAATGATATTAAAAGCATTGTTTTTTGTTTTATTTCGTTTATGTAGGGATGAAAACATTATTAAAAAATTTTCAGATTATTAATACACCAATATCGATAAAATTTTGTTAATTTTTTTTTTTTTTTTTTGCACAATGTTTAACATTTCGAATATTGGCAAGTAAAAAAAAAAGAAAAAAGTTATATTTATGTATTTAATTAAATGTAAAATTATAATTTGTTATGAAGTTCTTTTAATAAAATAAACCTGTTTTATTCATTTCATTCAAGCAAATATATATTTGAATTCATGCAATTGATATTAAAAATATTTACACATAAAAAAATTAACTTAGCAGATTGTTTGAATATATATATAGTATATAATATATATATACTATTATATATATATATATATATATATATATATATAT
>JABUQX010101568.1:0-2500 GCA_015478945.1 Trachelipus rathkii
AATTACATTATCTCTCATTTCCCTTGTCATATTCCTTCAATCTATCTCGTCTTATCTCTAATTAAATGTCAAAGTTCTTATCTCATTACATTCTTTCGGTGTTATCTCTTATCTTTTATTATCTTTAACTTTATTTCTTATTTAATTATTTCAATTTTCTTTATTATCTTGCATTATCTCTGCGTTCTCATAACAATTTTCAATGTTATGTTTTATCTGTAATATCTTCTCTTTACATATTTATTATATTACTTCATTATATCTCTAATTATCTCTCATAACATTAATTCACGCATATATTCACTCTTATCTCTAATTATCTCTCATAACATTAATTCACGCATATATTCACTCTTATCTCTAATTATCTCTCATAACATTAATTCACGCATATATTCACTCTTATCTCTAATTATCTCTCATAACATTAATTCACGCATATATTCACTCTTATCTCTAATTATCTCTCATAACATTAATCTAATTATATATTCACTCTTATCTCTAATTATCTCTAATAGCACATTAATTAACTGTTATCTTTAATCTTTTATTATCTCTCATTTTTTTCTCTCATCAGATGGACAAAATAGTCCAACCCCCGTCGTCCCCCCCCCATGGAGGCCGAGAGACCCCGTACTCTTTGCATCTTTGCGGTTACCCTGAGTAATCTTTTATAGTTTAAAAAAATGGCATTCTTTTTTATTACATATCCAGATTGTGTGAGATGATTCTAAATATTTTTTAGTTTTATTAGTACCTATCGTAGTTTTGGATATAAAAAACAAAAGTGTTAAGTTCTTGGTTACACCTTTTTTTTTCATTTTCGATACTGAGTAATCTTGTCATACGTACTGCCAACTTTCTCTCTCTTGTATTACCATATATGTTAACATCAAGTTTTCTTGGTATCTATCTTAGTTTCAGAATACTGCATCATGCGGGTAACTGTGTGTGGTTTAACTATAATAAATAATAATAATAATAATAATAATAATAATAATCAATCAATAATAATAATAAATAATATAATTTATATAATAATAATATATAATATAATTTTAACAGTATATAAAATTAGTTATCTGAAAACATTTAACAGCCAAAAAATATTCTTACGTCACTAGAAATTAATTAAGTAGCTTCTAGTAATCTAAAATATTGATGATAATTTAATGCAAAGTGACTATATCAAATTCTTTTTGCTTAATTTATAATCTTTTTATAAAGGAACATATTTTTAAAAATACTTTTGTTTTTACAGTGCTATATATTTTAATCACAATTTACTTTCCTCAATCCATACGAATATATTAGTCAAGAGTTTTACTACTTTTTACGATGAATTTTTATTGCCTGCTTATCTAAGAAATTGCCGTCAACAGTATTTAGTAGCGCTACATTTTTTAAAGTGATTGTGCTTTCAACTATGTCTTTGTTCCTATATTATTTATTTGAGTTTTATTATGAGGAAATTACATCTTTAAATAATGAATTTTAGAGGCTGCCATATTTACTTTATATTATTCGCTAGTATCGATAATTGAAAATCTAAAATGAAACTCTGTGACAATTAAGTTTTCAATAATTTAAGTTTAAAATAATTTTTTAAAGATTATGCAATTCACGAATATAATTCTTTTGTTATAAATGAAGGAATAAGATACAAAGTTTGTTACATTACTAAATTTCAGATGCAGAACTCTGGGATGTCTTCCCACACAATTGTGTGCTTCCTGCAGTGTGCACAGTTTAAAGAAAAAAAGAAAAGCTGTTGGAGTGGGCAAATCTTTATTTTTTTCTATTGAAATTGAAATAATCGAAATAAAAATTCGATTACATTTGTCGTTAACATCGACTAAATACTAATCGTATTAACTGGACCTGATACTTTAAAAGAGTATAGTTTTCTCTTATCTATACTATAGTGAGCTATGATATATACCTATTATGACGGTACTATTATTATACCATACCGGCTTGAGTCTTTTATCTTTGATATATACTACTAGGTGATGTACTATATTAATATCGTTATACTTATTATTTAACGGTTTATATATTGGTTTTAGGATATAATGAGTATACGTATACTTATAGTGTGAGGCGCTGTATATATAGGAGTTTTCAAAGTTAAGCTATCTGTTAATTTTTTTCTCGTGCTATAACTAACCTACTTAAAGAATGTAGCATTTCTCGAAATTTCTATAGTACATAAAAAAAATAAATAACGAGTTGGTATTTGCTATCGGGCCTTGTCTATACAAGAAAATTAGTCAAACTTCGATTTGTGCATCTTTCTCTTTTTCAGTATCAGAAGCATCAAGCTTTGATTTTGTACTATATAATTACTAATTAGTCATAACTATTTTATATAATAAATAATCATAGTTATAAATATGTATTCAGTAATAAAATGCGAAATATTGTAAATAAATAAACACACACATCACTAAAATATTTTACTATTTTAAGTATACAATACTTGTAATAATTATTT
>JABUQX010101568.1:5000-37500 GCA_015478945.1 Trachelipus rathkii
CAAAAATAATAAATAAATAAAAAATATATACAGGTAACACTTTTATATAAGAAAAAATACAAAAATTTATCAGTATTTAAAAATTGTGACTTGCATGACATCCTTCTTTATTTTTTTTTACATTTTACATAAAATGAATGAATGAATTTTTAATAAAAGTTTTTTATGTTTTTTTAATAATAATAAAAAAAAAAAAAAAAAAATGAGCGATATCGATGAAACTGAAACAACTGAAGGAGGTTTTAAGGTTCCTTCAGGAAAACTAGCTGCCATAACAAAAAAAATAAATACAATTAAAGGTAAATTATGGCATGCTTCTTAAAATGACTTAGATTTAAGTCTCGAAATTAAAACTGATGAATTAACATTAGATGCAAAAGTAGAATCCTTAAAAAATTTCTTTGTAGTGATTAATTAAGTAATCTGTAGATGGCAGTAGTTTATATAGCCCATAGCAGCGCAAGAGTAGTGGCTTACTCATTAATAAGAATTATAATTACGCCATCACTCTTATTTAGTAAATTAAAAAGTGGATATTCAAAATATATGAGGAAGTCTAGTTGTATTTGCACAACTATCTGATTTAAATACATATAAACTACAAAACCTTGATAGTATAATTTACACCTAACCTTCCGTATTTAGATGATAATTTTGTAAACTCTAGCTCGACACACAAAACTTCTCAATAAGCACAATTCATCTTGTTGCTCGACATTGACAAAAGTAAAATTAAATCACTTACAAGAACATATATGAACAATACTTTGCTCAAATGAAAAAGTGGAACAAGAAGTTTAGATTTGTCACTCTAATCTATAAGTAGTTCATACTAAAAAATTTTAGAGCAGCAGTCTTTATATCAAAATTGCATCAAAAATTAGAAAGTATCGTTCCCATATTTTTTCAGTATTAAGCGATACTTCTGATATAAAAATGAAATAAAATATAATAAATTTTTCATCTTTCTCATTTTCATAATTAACCCTCAAAATCTTAAATAAAAATAAAGGGGGTTGAAAATAATAATTCCCAGGAATCTAAATTTCTATGCTTAGAAATCTTTTAAACAAGTTAAAGCTTGAGAAAGTTTGCATGTATGTAAAGTCGCTCTATCTCTCTACATGTCGTGTGGGAACCTGAAATATCGGGTATATCTTGGGAAGAGCGTTACTGCGCATGCTGTTCAGAATAATATAAAAGATTTTAATAGCATTAATCCTTTGTAATAATCATTATAGTATCATGGAGAGACGTGTGATTAATGGATAATGCAAACAAGGACTTTCCTCTATCTCTAAACTAGAGTTATACTTATCTCTTGCCAGACACGTATACTTGTCAGATTTATACTATGTATATGTAAGTCTCTAATCTGTGTATGCTAATTTGCGATGACTAATAATATAAGTTATCTCTATTAAAAGGCAGTAAGAAATAACTCGAGAAACATGTATGGACTATTCGAACTAACGTTAACTTGCTAATATATCTCCATACCTAAAAAAGCATAGTAAGAACGTGAGGCAATAAAATTAAGACATGATACGATGGTGAAGCTATGGCAGTAATTTTTTCTTCTGTTTTTAGACTTTCTATCAATATTATTCGCAATGGAAATATGTTCACTCGCATTGAAATGAATTGAATCTAGCTTCGGATTCGCTATTTATACAGAATATCTGGTGCCGTTTAACGCAGAATATCTCGTGATGATCACATTCGTCGATACAGTTGATGACAGATATAGGTTTCCCAAGTTGCAGCTCACCAGTTCACCTGTACTTGGAAGAACGGATGAAACAGGCTACACTTTATGTTGGAGCCATTTTGAACCAACAAATTCTCGCTTTTATAAATATATGTATATAAAGCATAGTCGATCATGACAGATCACGGCTACGCAGATCTTCCAGGCCACCTTTAGGACTTTGGCATATGGCGTAGACTAGAACAACGAATATCATAATCTATATATATATAACATTCGAAAGCAAGGCTTAAGTTAGCTTTATAACAAAAGAGACATAGAGATATCAATATCGAGTGAAATGACAGTAATACCATGAGAGTCGAGGGTACTTCTAATGGCCTAATGCGTGAGGGAGTGAGAACGAACGGGGTTAAGTGGTCTTTTCCAATTGACACAGGGAGAAGATATGTGGATGGTACGCTTGTAATTAATATATGTTATGCTGTGAATAGAGTATAGAGTAAGTGAGAGAGTGATCAGTTTTTGCATACCTTCTTGTATAAAAAGGACAAGTGCTTATAGTGAATAAGTCATCTGTCCAGTGGGCTCGAGCCTTAATAGATAAAATTCTTCTAGACGAAACTCGAAAATGCTAAGAGTGAATAGTAATTCAATGTTCGATTAAAGTGATACATAATAACACTTTATGGTTTAAGTAGTTGTCCTTAGGAGTGAGATCATTCTTATAGATAGTACACTATATATGACTACAGAGTGATCTTCTTTAGTAAAAAATGTTATATATACATCGTAAATAGAATTACGAAACAACATTTAACAATCCTGCATAGAGAAAAAGATAGTGCGCACGAGTCTCAAGAGTGGTTCTATATACAGTTTTCACCTAGCATATCGAGTGTAATTTTATGATATACAGATAGTGAGAGAGCGAACGCTATTAATGAGTCACAGGTAACTTCTATAGTGAGATTGTATATGGCGATACATACCTCAAAAATAACCTTTCTCAGATACACTCAAAATGTAAGTATAAAAAAAGGTTATTTTTAATCACTGACAGTTATACAGTTAAAAAATAATACTAGTGCTTTAAATGGTATAAATGTAATTAAATATACGTGATTAAGACATACTCATGTGGATCTATGATACAATATTCATCAGCATGTTACTTATTGGATTATAATTTTATGCTGTAAAGACCTTAGCGATATTAATATCCTATAGTCATATATGAATACTACTTCAAGAAGATATAGATATACTACTATATGTATGTAGACAACATAAATTCATATAAAACTATACTCACATTTCCTTATAGTAAATCTATCATGAATATAGTGATGATATTACAGAGATGAGTCGAACATTCTTGACAACCTCTAATAAAAATAATATATTATCTGTCTATGCGGATATAAGCAATTCAGTGCACTTGTTAAAATGGAATGAGCCCCTAAATGTCCGCAGCATGCATACTGCTCAACAGATATAAACACCTGGATGTAGATATACTTGAGTCATGATGTCACCTTCGGCTGAGATTGTAATGAGGAGATCCAAAATGCTTAGGTTCATTCAGTACTAATTGGTAGTGAGACTCAGTAGTAAACCTCTGTTTTAAGAGAATCGCGGTAATTGAAGGTAGGTGAGCGTGAGCTCATAATAATGACTCATTAATATATAACTATCGCCTTTTGCAGTTTCAAATATTTATTTCTGGATGGGCTTTACAAGGTTAAACACCAGATGGTATCCCAGTATTCACACAGCTCATTCATAATTCTAGAGTTTTACAGATGTCATATAAATATATACATAATACAAGAACTATTTGGACAATTAACTCTGAAAAAATAATTGCTCTTAAGAGAGTATCTATACTCTGGAAAAGAATCCTCTGAGGTAAGATTGTGTGAATAGTGTAGAATGATTTGAGGTGCGAGAAACAAAGAGCGTTAAGAAAGTAGACTATGCCAGTAACAATTTATACAGGTAATAAATTTCAAGTATGGGTTCTATTACACTCTATTTTTTATAAACAGGAGAGACAATCATTCTCGCACACAGTGATATCTCTTCTATCATTAACTATATTAATATCTGCAGTAGAGCTTTATTAGGCAAGATGTACTTTCAATCTAAAGGAGTAATTTTTAACTCATACACGAACCCACGAATACGGTTGTCTGTACAATTATGTTGAATCACTATATATGACCGATAGGGTATAATGTGGAACATCATACCCATATCTATCCTGCAGAACAAGTTGAGAAACATCGCAATTACTTCAACGCATAAGTTCGACAGATTATTAACACAGCACTAGCAGTATATATTCAATTGCGGGACATCTAATATCGGTGTGTGGTGTGTGTGTGTGTGTGGTGTGTGTTGTTGTGTGTGTGGTGTGTGTTGTAAGAGTATAAAGTATGAGTGGTAGGAGTGTAGGTGATTTAGATGTTCTGTATGGCTTGTTTTGCTATAGTGAAGGCAACTCGGTTTTCGTGCTTTAATTATCCAGAGTAAGATATTGTACTCGCTCATGCTAGTCATCAGAGGCTGAGAGGGACTTGAAAGTGAAAACAACTAACATCGCTTACTTGTCAAAAAACAGTGATTTAGAGTGTGATCAGGACACAGGTGAGAGAATACTGATAGACTACATCTCATTTCGTATTGCAGTCCAGGTAGGTGAGAAGATAGCTGAAGCTCAACAATTTAACTATTCAACAGGAGTTTCATACGCTCAATTCACTTAGTTCAGTTTACTTTCCTTTATTGCTTTCTTATTGGTATATCTATTTTCCTTCAACACATTGAAATACTTTCCAATGCATGAGGAAATATAGAGTGTGATACGGAGGATATGCGTTATTGATATTATATGGGGAGTTGTTGAGCATTCTCAACGTATTTGCTATTAATGAATTGTTTTTGTGAAGTGCTCTAACATTACATTTATTCTTGAACGTCTATGTTCAAACAATAACTCAATCGCTATTATTTAAAAACTATCATGACCATAAAGAGTCATAATTAACAAGATAGTATATCGAATTTCTATGTCTTATTCGATAGATTGTTTTAAAGATCTAGTGAATTCAGAAAATAATGCACTATATCAGCAGTTTATAAAGTAAAGTTTAAAGAAATTTTAAAAATTCAGTTGAGTTTTAATCCTCCAGTCTCTTCCATATATTCTAAGAAATTATTTTATAGAAAATTGTAAGTACAAAACTAAAAATATTAGCAAAAGATTTTAAATAAATAAAACTTATCATTTTCTACTAGTGCACCACCTGAGGCACAAAAATGATATACTATAGGTCCTTAAGTTGGGATCCATCCTAGAAATAGTATTTTCAATGAAAGCTATCGATGTGATAATATCTTCCTAAGTCTAATAAAAGAATTAACAAAAAGAGTTCTACCTTCACTAAGATTGCATTTTTCTATATATATTAGATTCCACTTATGAGTTTTATTGGATTATGTCGCTAGCTGCTATATCGCTCAGTTGGTCGAGCCTTGAAAAACAGATATTTTAAAATTCTTGAGATGCTCGATAGTTAGTAACACGTATATCTCTGAGGATGAAATGAAATTCACTCTTCAAGATATAAAAAAATAGGTATATACAAATCAGAGCTTCTCTACTATTGTTGTTCCGCCTATAATTGATTTATATCAAGCTACAATGATTTTCACAGTTCCCTAGGCCATTACTTATTACAAACTCAAATTGGTCTCACATTATTGTTTACTCGCTAAAAGGGTAGTACATATTAGCACATTATTTATTTTCATGATAGTCTATCACGCTCTCATATAGCATTTTGTCACAGTTGGCACTTATTGTAAATATTATGTATACAATTGGATGAGAATAGATTCAGAAAATATATATTGGTATGATTCACCAGAACCAACCTTGGAAATGTTCTCTGGTGTGCAGCTTTTCACGGAAGGTAAAAGAATAGATAGTATACTCTGATCACAATCATAAAATAAATCCAACTTATGAATGTTAGAATCGGCCTCTATACCAAGACTCATGCAACTGACGTTAAGCAAGGACGAAATTACAGGTGTCAACCATACAACACAAGAGTGTGTGTAAAGACTCGATATTACGACTAGATGAATCATTAAGGCGAATACGGATATCTGTCTTGTGATGAGATATTGGTAATATCGCTCATGTGACATAATATCTATTCGTTAATAGAATGAATCAAAAATTCAAAAGATTTTGTACATAATAGAGTTAATCTATATTTAGATCACTAAACCCTTTTATTTCTCACTTTATCTCTTCTGATAGTACACCATCTCAATAATCGTCTCTATATATTGTGTTAATGTATTTATTTTGTATTGTTATTTATTTGTGTGAATAGGTGTATAGATTCGTGTAGTTCTTTGTGGTGGACAATAAGACTGAATGAGTGAGTGCATCTGAGTTCCAGAATTTTTGTAGCACGATAGACTCAAGCTCACACACTGAGTTTATTCAAAATAAGAGTTAATAATAGAGACTCAGACTGTATGAAAATGTCCATGAAATGTTATTTTAAATATTACTACAGCTATTCTGTCTAGATGGCCTATTATTATACTTATAATATATATGTTATATTCTATGACTGTTTCACCTGTGGCGCACTTGCTCTTGCTTACAAGATCTTCTCCTATTCGATTTTATTGTCTCCAGTCATTGAGATGACTTTAGTAATACTATTATATTAAGTCAATTGTGTGATATAATATTTTTATATTGTGTAAATATTTATTAATAATGATAAATAATACATGTGAATAAAGGCACGTGTTAATTGTACCTATATTTTCTATCTATACACTTTGGTCATAAAATCTGGTCTAATACAGCATACTAATCCCTCTCATTAATTAACATCATCACATTTATCGCATCGAATATGATAATAGATCGATGGAAAATATGATCATTTAACCAATAGTGATATTGAGTTTAAAAATATCATTTTATGAATGTCTCTATGAGTGATATATATTTAGAACACTACAATAAAATAAGAGAGACTTCATGTGTGCGGGCGCAGAATATGTATAACGAGCTAATGCGAATAAACGGAATACATTTGGTGACATGATGTACACTACGATATGTGAGGTACCGATGATCAATGTAAATATTAAGAGTACGGTACCTGGGTAAAGGACAGCCTCCTTAATGCGAATATACAAAATCTGAATGATGTATCTCTTTAAACAAATATTAATTTTTTTAAAATATCATTATCACAATTATCTCATTTGCCAATAGTCATGTTATATCAATGTTTAATATCTTCATAATAGAGTACCTCACTTACTCTATTATATAAGTAAAATATAATCGGATACATTTAGGCAAATCCCACACACACAGTTATTCTAAATGTACTTTATAAGCATAAGAATATATATATTATATTTACTATAATATTCATATTATATAGAGGTAAAGTTAGAAGTATCTTCAAGTATTCAAGATTTTCTAATATATATTTGATCAATTTAATTGTAGTGGAAGTGGTTGCCAACGCTCAAATTTATCAAAGCTCTTATTGTACGCCAGTCACGTCTCGATGCTGGGGTGCGTCAGATTTTATGGTTTGCACTCCTCGCGAAAGAGTAGTCATTTTATATATGCGTGATTGTTTACAGTTGCTTTATTCTTCATTGGTGGTAATCAGACAGTTCTCGCGTAGGTCCAGGGGTTCCGTGTCCGTCTCTGGATGATTCGAGTGGTGTTTGGCCTTCCTTTTATAAAAACTTGTAGGGGTATCAGAGGTTTGTGTATTACAGTTGTGTGGAAATGTACACGAAGGCAAGAACATATATAACAACGTGTGAAAATGAAGCGTATTATGGCATTCTCAGCATTTAGTTACTCACAAGTATGATTTTTTCATAACACACGTTATGTGGTTCACAGACAAGAGCAAGCTAAATGGGACATAATCTATATCATCATCACTATTTAAGAATTGTACTAAATAGGCTTGATTTCTTACCTATCAATTTAACTCATTTATCGAACATTTTTCTCCTTAAAAATTAGGAGTTTATTATCGTTTATGTTTATGAATAGAAAGTCTAGAGTATATTAGCCATTTTATCAATTAATAATAGCTATATAACGAGTTTGAATCTTAAAGAAAATGACTCTAATCGAGGAGTTTTAATTTTATCGTATATATATGATATCATTTGATTATATATAATTAATTACAATTATATAAGTATTTATATAAAATATATAATTATTAGGATTGATAATAACTTTTATTCTAATAACTGTGAAACAGCTTTTTATAATTCTATTATACTATCACAGAGATTAAATTATAAATAGCATAGAAAACAATCATCCTTTCAGTACTAAACAAGAAATTACCAACCGATTAATATAAATTGGAATTAAATCCAGACTGAGCCAAGTTGTTTAAAATGTGGTAAAATCCTTTAGTTCGTGTTTTAATATGTTTTTATCTTTGTTGTTCAATGAGTGTTAGGATTTAAAACGCAAAAAGAAAAAATACAGATGTGAATAAGTATTTTGCTCCTGATAACTAACCCCTTTATATCTCATATTGAATTAATTTATTAATTTTTATCTCTATATAAAAGGTAAGTGTCCATCTTTTCTATTTATAGTAATATTTTTGAGATAAAAAAAATTAAAACATATTTATTTCTTTATAAAGTAAATATTATATATTTTTAAAACTATAAATATATAAACGCCTCTCTAACTTTCTCTTATACTGTAATATATAAAGCCTATAATTAAGGGATAGGCAACTCTCTATGAGAAGGTTGTAATAAAGGCACCTAAGATAAATAAAAAAAATTCTTCATTAACTTTCAGAGGATAAATCTACGTGAACAACTTTGTTAAAAATTGGTTATTTTGTTGGTTTTGGTGGATCATGAATTATTTGGCAAAAACATCACATAAATTCTATGTATCTTTCTAATCCTCATTTAATATGTATCTTACTAAATAAAACAGAAATTTTTCAATACTATGATATTTATATATATATATATTAAAGACTAATACTTAGTTAAGGGCTATTTTTCGACTCTACTCTAATATATCAAAATAATCTACTAATTCTACTTAATACTATCCTATTTATATTAAGTAATTCATAATCTACCTTATATTATCTATCTATATTCCTCTTCCAGGATTTGTTGGATGTCATTGAATTGTCAGCAGGGAATGCGTGTAAGTTATCACCCGATAACTCGACAGACTAGATAGGAAATATGAGTCTGATAATCGATATATTAATGATTGATATTAGACTACACTAGAATAGGATGATTAGGTCGAGAATAAAGCATGATAGGATAGATTATGTAGTGAACTAAGGCATATGATATGCCTCACACCTAAATACACTAGGATCACATACGATAAAGAAAACATACTAACATGTAGAGACTAAATACACATTATGGAAAGATAGATAAAAAATATAGAAATTGAAGTAATCAATAAATAAAAAAAAGACATAAAATAATAAATATTGAATGTCGCTTTTCCTTTCATATGTTCATTTTAATATGATCGATAATTGTTTAACAGGAATATAATACAAGTATTAAATATAAGAGGGTAAAAAATATAATGATTGCTTATAGTCGCGTCAATCTTAGAAATAAAATAAAATATATAGATAAATACAATTTAATAATAATAAATAACTCACTTACTATTTAATATTAAGCTCATATTATATAAATATCATAGATAATTTATATTGTATAAATTATACTTTATTATATTTAATATAATAAATACTTCTAGACTACTTGCAATACTAATTCATAATAATCAAATTACTAACAGGCAATACAGTAAGTATGCTATAAAATTATAATGGTAAATAAATATTATCTTACAGCAAAGATATTTAAATACTTTCATACATAGTATATCATTTGGGTTGGCAATTTACTTTCGTGACTTGTATACTAAAGATGGACGTACAAGAAGTCAGATACTGAAGGTTAATTAATAGCTTTTCTGTATAAAAGTAAGTAAAAAGAGGTGAGAAACTAGTTATTTTTAATGTCAATAATGTAATTTGAGTATGATATGGGGTAAAAAATGTAGTTCACCTATATTATAATTAGAGTAACAGTTGGTAAATTATGTGGGTTTTACGTCTAAAATCAGCAATTTTGATCAAATAAGAATAACTAAATTAATACTCCAATAATTCAAAAATTTTTTGCTCGTTGATACTGTAGGGCTATATCTGGATCACATATAATTTAATATTAAACAAGATAAAGTGAATGCAATTACAAGATATAAATTATGTATCAACTATCTTAGTCGATACTAATCTTACAGAATTTATCTAACAAGGGAATCAAGCTTAATAATTATTCCTATCTTAGTCATAAAGTGTGGGGAATATGGATTATATTTTTCCATTTATACTCACTATATATTACATAAATATAATATAAATTGAAAATAAAAATAAATTAGGTAACATTGCCGAGTGATGGCATACTGACTTTGTTATGTGATATGATTGTGTGGTTAGGCGTGTTGAGTGAATGTGGTGTGAAGATTGTTGCTTTATGTGATGTGTGTTTACTTTGTGTGTGTGTGTGTGTGTGATGTGTGTTGTTGGGAGCTGCTGTGAGTTCGTGTGTATGTAGTCGTTATAGTGGTGGTGTTGGTTTGTGTTGTTATGTGTGTGTGTGTAGAGTATTTCGCTTACGCTTTCAAACTGCACAAATCGTTTTGATTGTCTTTTGTAAATCTTACTTTGTCTATTCTTTTATCTATTTATCTCTATATCTATATATCTATATATCTCTATCTATATAATTTTCTCATATTTTTATATTCTTATCTAATACTATCTCACGGTAATATATCCTATAATCCTCAATAATAATTAAATAATAATGTTATTTCTAAAAAGCATAAAAATAATAATTTTGTCCAAATTTAGCTAAAAATCCCTTATAAGTATCATCAATCAATCTATAATTTATGATCGTGTGATGGACAATCATAGCAGAATATTTTTTAGTGGTTGGTGCGGGTTGGGCGTATGAAATATCAGTTATCATAATAAAAGGGGCCTTTGCAAATCAAAATAGAAATAAAAGGGGTCTCACTTCAAATGCATCAAGTCACATATTATCTACTTATATAAAGTATTCATCATCTATATCATCTCCTACAGTAATAATTCTTCTTCAGTCATAGAATCTAATATCCTTTGCAAGCATAATTAACAATATAATCAGCTTAATTCTGCAATAAGAATAACTCAATCTCATTAACAATAGCCTCTTTCATCTTATCTTGTCAAAAGCTTAACTCATATAAACTTTAATATCGTAAGTACCCTCAATACTATCTATGCTACTATCAGTAAAGTATAAATCTTATCTACGCACATATCATGATCAAATCACTTCATAATAGGGACATAAAGTAATTAAATCATACTCAATAGTAATTTGTAAAGGCTTCAATCTATAATCTAATAATCACTCACTAAGGATCAAGGATCATTAACTTCTAATTGTTATATACTAAATAGAAATTCTCTACTTAAAGTTAATAAATAACATCCTAGTTCTATCTCAAGCAAATAAGTCTTTTTCAACTTATTTTAATTATTACTTTTCCTATACTCACTTATTCAGATCTAGCAGGTGAAGAGGATATGCTCACTTGCAAATAATTTTCTTCATATTTTGAGCCAGTCCCCTCCTCTGTTGCCAGACTATTTCTTTTCGACCAAGCCGAAAATTTCAACGCCTTCTCCACAACAATTTTCTTTTCAACTTAAACTCAATAGTATTCCAACACTTTCTACCATTTACTTCCTCCCTCCCTTTTCTTAAGGTGTCTAAAAGAAGCCTCTTACTCTGTTACATGAACCTGAGAACAATTAGCATCAGAATACCTAATCACACCCTCCTTTTCTTTTTTTTCAATGATGCTCACACATATCTTTAACCTTTCCAGATTGTAACTGGTTCTTTTTCCCCTTTCTTTCCTTAAACCTATACTCTTTGCCACCCAAACTACAATTCACTTACATGCATACCTCTCTTTTATTCAATATCAACTAGGGTCTACTACACCCCTTATCATGCCTACAAACAACGTTCAAATTCCTTCTGGACGAAGACAGCATTCCAATCTCCAAAGTTTCCCACCATAAATAGTAACGCTGGAAACCCAAATTCTTCTTGAAAACATTACTTTTATGTGTTAATGTGAATAGTCCTAAACATTATATTCACGACATCAGTGTCCAAACTTACTTCTTCTCTTATCCGTGAATACTCATCGTCTTCCTTCATCACGCTCCCTACTTCTTACACCATTCATTCCCTTAAAATACAGTCATTGAATAAAACTTTTAGTGATACTTCTAATAATCCTTCCTCATAAACTCATATCTCCAGCAAACTTTCTAGTTTCTCGCTATCACAAGGTCAAATTTTCCTCTTACCTGAGATTTTCTTAAGACCTCTTTTTGTCTCAATTAATAGGTATTATATAGTTGGCTCTTCCAATCTTTGCAACCAAGATACTGTCTTGGGCGATATTGGATTTTGTGCTCACATAACTAAAATGACAGTAATTCATTGCAAAAATATCGTATATCTACAAAAATGTTCACTCATTCCTCTATATGCTCATATCATACATACATCATCTCATGCATACTATAAAGATTTTTCCCTGGAAGACACAACATAGACACTCACAAATATGGAAAGCGACCTGGATAAAAGTTAAAAAACAATAAACTTTTAAAATTGGAAACAAAGTTCCATAAAAATAATACTCTTAGCTCCCTTGAAATACCTTACTTGACTAATTCCTAATTAACCGGCTAATACTTTATCTACTTTTAACTTCCTTAAAAATTTGATTCGCACCGTTCTATTTCTTACCTCTCTTCCTATACCACATCTAAGGTAATATTGCTTATCCTCAAGATTAAAACAATACACCAATTTTCCCCATACACTTCTAACTTTGTCTTATATAACCTAACTGTACAGACTATATTCATAATGTTGTATAATTAAATTGTATCTCTTTTACCTTTACTCTTCCTTGTTCTTCCATTATATGACTACTTTCTGTTCTTCAACATCATTAATAGTAATGTCTTATCATATTTAACATTATTACTTAATCTCATAAATGACCACATACCTACTTAATTCACCTCCGATCTCTATTTGGTTACTTCACTTTTGTACAGGGGAAATAAATAAATCTCTCCTCAATTCCTAGTGTAATTTCTTATGCACCCAACATCAAATATGATTTAAATCTATATTAGTTCCAACGTTTGATCCGATATCTGTAAAATTCATCTATATCACATTAGACCTGGTGGACTTTTCCCTTTTTTTCCCTTTAGTTAACGCCATAATAGTTTCTTTCTCTTTGTATTTCATAAACGCATACCTTCAATAAATACACCATCTCTCGCTCTGGGTTCCTGTAATTATCCTCTAGATAATGAGCTGCTCGTTATAAAATAATCTCTAATAATACTTTCCTCATTTTCTCACTCCTATTTACTACTACTCACATACTACCTGTATGTGTCGAGTCCTTAAACTGTTGTCACATTCTTCTTTACTGATTTTCTTCCTTTTTTTTAAATTATAATCAAATTTTCTAATATATAAAATATCTTGTATCTACCTGTTAAAAATTAATTGCAACTTTTTCTTACACCCATTCATTTTGTTTTTCTATTAGCTCTGATTATATATAATATATATTATATATCCAAATATTTTGTTTCATTAACCTTCTATTATACTCTCCACTTTCCTTACTCCATATTCCCACACCATTTCTACAATAGACTCTTTTTTCTGTTAAGTCGTAACACTACACTATAAAAATACAAAAAAAATAGCCTTATTTTATAAATAAGGAATATTTTTGAATGTTTCATATGTGTGGCTTATAAAATTGTTTTATTACAAATTCTTCAATTAGGCTGCCATTTCCACTTATTTGTGTCTCCTAACGTCTACTCCACCTATCTCTACCTTCCTGAAACTCTTTACACATTGTCACTTTAATTTTTCCACCTCATTTATTGATTATATTCATCCTACTTTTTAATTTTCTCTTTCTATAACGTTACCTTCCCACACTTAATACCTTAGCACCTAATAAGATAAGTGATAAGATAACGCTACTTGCTACTCACTGTATACATATTACTTAGTATCTTGACTCTATACCTTTCTATTTAATACATATCACTATATACCATATTAGTCATCATATCAACCTCACGTTATCATCACTCTCTTCCATGTATAACTTATGATTTTCATCTTTTTTATTAGAACCAAAGTATTCACTATCATTTTATACTATCAAAACCATTAAAGACTATTTCTTCATTTATCATTATTTCCTATATCATATACCAAAATGGACTATCTTAAATCTCCCATTTCTCCTCTCTTCAATCCCTGCTTACAGATCTCTAATAACAACTTGTTATATAATCTCGAAAGTGTGAAGATTTATTAATTACTCCCTAATATTTTTCTCTCCTCCTCCTGCTTCACATTTTACTGTGCAATATGTGATTACGCAGAGCATATTAAATCCGTTGCTCCATTATTATACTGTGAACCCATTATTCTCGAAACTCCACTATTTGCACACATTATTTAGAGTATTCACACTCTATATATTCCTATAATCCTAACTAATCAACTTCCCTCGATCAATTTCGACATAATCTCAAAAGATTTCATACAAAATAGCCCACAAGGGAAAAAGGAAAATACATTGCCTTCCCGGAATATTGCCCTTTTGGAAGTTTTTCTCCGATTGCAATAATAGAATTTACGATTGCACTGCCATTATACTATTTCTTAAAGGCCATTCGCTTAACCTTTTTTCTTCGATCTATAAATCCGAATCAGTCGAATAAGTTCTTGACAACATGCGAAACACTTCTACTTTGCAAATAAACAACAATTCTTAAATCTATTCTTTTTTCTCTTCTATGTTGCGCTCAAGCATTGTATCTTTTTTATTTTAGATACGTGAAACAAATCATTTATTCTTTAAAAAAATAACTAACAATAAAAATTCATACTACTATAACAAACCAAACTAATGTGACTGAACTGAGCCTATGACGGAAACATGTCATATTAGTAATATGATTTATAGAGCTATTTTAGAGAACTCATTTGATGGCAATACTGGTTCCGATCCGGTTTCATATGTACTTCACGAACCACGTTTCTCAAAAATAACATAGAACTTTTCTATAAAATGTTGCCTTTTGTTTTTCTTTTTACTAAAGAATACCGCCAAGGGTTTATCCATCCCACACACACCGGCACTAAATCTCTCGACATATCTACTACATCACTCTAGTGTCCAAAAATCACGAGCTTAATGTTATTAAGATGTCTGCGGGAGTTTTTCCTCTTTTGGTTGTATTCTCGGTTCTATGTTGAAATAAACCGTCCTTTTCCTATGAGTTCGATCTTGATTACCACTTGATAATAAATCTATCCCTATTGTTCACTCGGGTGAGGAAACCTTATGGATGTCTCTCCTTCTGTTTGAGACTTTCTTCTTAGAGTTTTTGCTTTTGTGCTGAATAACCTACTGTGTAAATTCTTTTTAATGTCTTGATATCTCCTTCCCTCGACTCTGCGCATATCTCCTACGGTATACTTGAGAGAGGTCATTACCCTGGTTAACATTCACAGAGTTCTTGTTTTTTCTACTAACCGTACTGCTCTTTTTGGGTAGAGATTATAGTTGGTGACGTCAGCGTAAAATTTTGATTCGTCTGGGCGTGGATTACTGTTTTTTCGAAAAAATTATCTGAAATCTCTTCTATTCCAGATATTAATACTACTCTGTTTTGAGTGAATGATGAACCTTTGAATCTTGAGGATCCTTACTGGATTTTACCAAGATAAAGCACACAAATGCAACGAAACCTAGTAAATCTCCTCTCGAATAAGGTTCGCTTAAATACAGCACCTATACTGTTAACGGCTTCGAAGGCCCCACTTCAATTATTTATTATATCCAAGAAGTCTTTTTATATTACAGAGTGTCAATAGCACACACTTTTTAGTAGAATCATAAATTAATTATTTTACTTCTCTCTCATTTTTGTGTACAAAAATTTCTTTAGTTAAAAATTTGAATTCTTTTGAAGAGATTTATATATTATTTTATCTATAAATATATTTTCTTCCTTCATTTAGCGATAGTTTTTTCCACAATGATTCTTCATATTAAGTCTCTATAACTATCTGCTTTATATCTAATAATATATAAAATAAAATTAGTGCACTCACTCTATAATATGTAAAATATAATATGATTTTTATTATATTAATTTAATTTATTTTTATTTTTATTAATTTATATTTTTTTAATCATCATTATATATATTATTACTAAACTATAAAATTTTACATAAGTGATTTTATCTACCTAAAAATAATATGTAATTCTACCTTTATTCGCTTCGTGTTATAGCCTATTGGTTAGTTTATTTTGTAGCATATTCATATTAGAATAAAAATCAATCATATAATCTTATATTATTTATTTTTAATTATTCTATTATAGCTAAAAACAATTTTATTATTTCCTATTTTATTTATATTTATTTTATATTTTTATTCTTACTCACCAGTTTATCCTGCAAATAAAATATTTTGCCAGTGAAATTCACACAATGTCATTTCCCTTTTTCCTGGTAAAATCTGTTAAAGTTTTTGAGATATGGATCGATGGTAGTTGTCGCCGGCTCTAAAACCAAATACACCATATATATATATTATATATTATATATAGTATATATACTATATATATAATTATATAATATATAATATAAATATATATATATATATATTATATATATATATTATATATATTATATATCTAGGAACTTTATCCTTTTAAAAAGGTAAAGTAACCGGATAATTATTCGAACGGAACGATGTAATCGATTTTTTTTTTCCTCGATTTATTTTTTGACTTAGATGTGCGTTAAGGTTGGCAATAAGTTTTTTTTTTTTTTTCTTTAACGAAAGGAATACCTCCAAGATTAAAATCCGCAAAGAAGGAAAGAGGTCAGGGTCCCCCTCTTCGGTTCCCCTTCAAAGGGGGGGACGGACGGTGCGTGTCCCTCCGTCGGCTCGAGCCCTTAAAAAAGAATAAAAAAAAGAAAATTATAAAAAATTCACATATAAAAATTAACATGGATAAAAAATTAGGCAACTTGTGGGAAACTCTTTCGGATCTTTTCTATGGTTCTTTAGCTAACACGTCACACTGGCATGGAATGACGAGCAATGGGTTTCTGCGATCTTCGATTATCACGCCACTTTATGTAACTTCCTTTTATAGGATAGTGCCTTATAATATATATATATTATTATTAAATATATATTATATTATAATATATATATATATATTATAGTTATATAATAGTTATATATATTAATATTCTATATATATAATATTTATACATATTAATATTATATATATAATAAATATATATTAATATATATAATCTAATATATATGGCCCAGTCCCGAAAGCAACATAAAGTATATTAGATTTTACTGCCTAACAGCTACAGGAAAATAATATCTTTTTTGATTTCCAAGAGCAATGCCCGTGAGATGCAAACTTTAAAAAAAATGTATTTTTTTCTAATATTTTATTAATAAAGTACCTTAAAATATTAGTATCATCTTACGGTATGCAGCGGTGGTACGCTCTCGAGTAGCAACTATATCTGGACAGTAGTCCGAGAGCAAAGAAGTTACTAACTTACTTGTTTTTTTTTTATTAATGCCACAAAGAAAATGGCTAATTTTTTTTTTCTTTTTAAGAGGTATTCCTGAGCCCGGACGGGGGACAGAGGGGGGGGGACGAGTCCCCCCCCCGTCGTTCCCCCGGTAAGCCGAGAAACCTCGACTCTGCCATCTTTTTGGTTTACCCTTGGGGTATCGTTTAGTTTTAAAAAATCACCCATTTGGGCAATTTTGGCGCTCAAGAAACGAGCTCCTTCCGTACTTTTTAAAAGCGTACACTTAATGGTATTTTTTATACAGCACATATTTTTTTTTTGGTTGCTTTGATTAGATTTATCTGTCTTTCATCAACAAAATTGTTATTTATTTTTCTGTAGCTGTTTTAGTTTTTTTTAGTTATATATATATATATAATATTATTATAATTAATATAATATTAATAAATATATTTAATTTATTATACAATTAATATTATATTTATAATATATATATTTATTATATTATATATTATATATATATTTATATATATATATATATATATTTATATTTTTATATATATATATATAATATATATATATATTATTAAATAGTATATATATATATATATTTATATATATATATATATATATATTCATATTATATTATATATATATATTATATTTATAGGTAATTGGATTTAATTTAATGGTCTGCTAATTGCAGTTGTGGACTTGAGGCTGGTAGGTCTATTTATATTATGGAATACATCAGGGCGGTTATATATTAGTATTCAGTAAGGGCAGTTGTTTATTAGGTATTTAATGATTTAATAAATGCAAATTGGTGTTTTTTTTGTTTTTCGTTTATTACTTATATCTTTTAATGTTATATTATGTTAGTGTAGTTACGTTATTATTGTTCTTTTAATGCTTATTATTACTTAAATATTATACGACTATTCAATATTTCTGAAATGCTAAATCCATAAATGTCATTAGTTGTGGTGAATTGGCTCTAGGTTATATAAGGTAGAGGTGATTCTATTATCCCTCAATAATAACTCACTACAATAATATATCTTATAAACAAATATAAATATATGTTAAGATATATTCATGAGGAATTTAAATTAAAGTACACCTGAGATATTGTGCATGTTGATTTAATGGTGATGATCTATAGTTTATATTAAATTATATTCTTATAAAAGAATAAGATATAATTATTATTTATTTAAGAGTTTAATGGGTTAGGTTAAATGAATAAGTTTTTTATGTGATCACATTAGATTAAAGTACTTTATTCATGTTAGACTTAGTATTATTTATATTATATTATATAATATAATATATATATAATTCATTATTATTAATAACTAAATTCAAATATATTAACTATAATATGTATTATATATATATATAATATATATTATATTTATTTATAAGTAATGAAATTAAATTTATTACTACATAAAGAATTTGCAACATTATTTTTATCCATGTTATCTAATTTTTGTTAATGTTAATTCTATATAACTTTTATTCTTTTTTAGAGTAGAGTAATAGTGATAGTTTGACAAAACTTTCATATATATTATTATAATATATATTATATATATATGTAACAATAACGATGTCAATATATTCCCTGCTCAATCATCTCACTTCATACTACATCGTTATAGTATATATTATACCCTATATTTAAAATAACTGATCCATACATACAGCATACCCAACATATTCATAATAATACATTATAGATAACTACTACATCCACACTTAATTACTTATTATAATACTATACCTCACTCACGCCGCATTTAATGAAAATTCCCAATCTTTTAGTTTCTATATACTCCTGTAACACGACCTACAACAATCGTCATAAACCTATATATTTAATTTCGCCCTAACCTATATTCATTATACTATATAACCTCATACACGATTCCACAACTGAGCTTCGACGGTCAACCCGTCAGTGGACTAACAAACCGCTGAGTCACTTCCCTCTCTTCATGGCTTAAATTCTGAGTGGAACATCCCAAGAGTTTTTCATCATGTGGGTTTAGCCACTTCTGTTAATGCAAAGAGCATCCAACATCTCGGTCCGGCTACCTGCCATGAGCAGGCGATAATAAAGACTGAGCCGAACCTATTGCGTCTAGTGAGAACGCCCGAGTGTCAACCTATCTGTTTTCAATTAAATGGTTATTAGGTGGAATAAATTCGCCTTGGAATTTTATACTTACTCAGGAACATTAACTTGTGGCGCCCTACATCCAACTATACTCCCTCTCACATAAGCTCCTACACAACATTTCCCACTATCCTCATCACTAAACACCAACAATAGCCGTCACAACGCATATTCCTACACCGGCTCACAATTACTTTATTACTATCATCTAGACTAACAACTCTTAGGGGACACAACAAACACATCTTCGGATACTCTTTATCCAATTCTTCTACATCTACCCCTCCATTCCTTCATTATCAATTTCTCTGACTTCTTCCCTCATCCAAATTTCCTTCGCAAATAAATCCAATGCACTCCAACCACAATACTTCATCTAACCTTATCATCACATAACATGCCTAACTTGGACAGGAACCACTATACTCTCCTTCCTCCATCTATCTCTCGCACATTCCCATTCATGAGTACTCCTTAAAGAACCATTTAACAATGGGAAGTTCTGAGCCTATCTGGATATACGAAAACCACTTAAGATACATCCACCGGTGTGCCATACCATATCTCACTTTAATCCAAAAATGCACAACCGATTGACAAACACCATTTCAGAGCATGACGCTCTCACTATTTTACAGACTACGATTATTAAATGGCTCGATCGCAGAACATCTTCTTTATACACTACCACACTCTTAAAGCGGATTCTCGGCACGGGGACAAAATGTTATCACACTCTCAAACTTATCACAACCAATGACCAAACTCCGATACCTACTAGAACAACTCAGGCTCAAATTTTTAACTGAATCTCACCAATTCATAAGAAATAGAGAGTTCGATCAAGTAACTATAACAATTATTTAAACTAAAAAATTTAACTAAGAAAAAATAAAAATTTTAAGATATTTTATTCAATAACTGAAAAACAACAAAGACGAAATAGAATTGGAAAGTTGAAGGTTAGTTTTATTCATATTAACTTCAACATTTCAAAGAAAATACCTTGGGCAGGTTTACTCAATAAAAAACTAAACTAACTATTCAACACAATACAAACCTCCGCTTTCCCATCAATATATATATATATATATATATATTATATTTATATATATTATTAATTACGATAATCTACCATTTCACTTGTATTGCCCGGTAATATAATAACTGATATATATACTATTATCACTCCTACTTATTTATCATATACCTACAATAAAAGCAAACATGAAAACATCTTAGCAAATCTTAAATAAGTTTAAAAAGGTAAACTATTTCTTGAATGATATCCTCAGTTATAACACTAACTACTCTCATTTCCTATATACTACATGTATAGGTTATATACAAAAATAATACTCAATAGCTTGTATTTCCTCAGGATCACAACCCCTACACATCGCTCATTGTTTTTATTACATCCATAATACATGCTTATTTAGTAGATCATAACAAAACCTTTAAAAAATTTCACATTCAGGGCAAACAGGACCAGACTGAGTGCCATTGGCAAAACTATGCGCAGAGCTTATGAACTCATGTCAAAAGAGTAGATGCATAAGGATATTCATACTACTTCTATACACTAAGAATAATTTACTATTAACAATATATACCTAGGGAAACTTTTTATATTATGTATAATAACCCCTACTTATCATGGAAACAAGCTCTGTTCTAAAAGTAAAAAACCAGCGACTGATAATAACTATTTTAAAATATTAGACCATACCAATTACCCATTCACGAATTCAACGAACTTTCTTATAATTTCGTCTCTTTCTCTTATCACTATAAATTTTGTATTAATTTACACGCTGTGTTCATAACTAATTTTATTCATAAAAAAGAATATTAAATCTCCCAACTACATCACCCTCTAGTATATTATATTATACCAGAATAATCCATATATCTATAACTCAATTTGGTATTTTTAATAGGCAATCATTTTCAACAACAATAGCTCACTCTCTATCCATATTCCCTCACACACATACACATATATTATATATATATAAATATATAAATTAATTAGCTGATCAACCAATTTCATACTAATTATCAAACTAAGATTCCTAATTTACTTACAGTACCATCTGATTAATTAACAAAGCTTTATGTGATACCATTATATTATATATTGTACCCACATAATTATATAATCCTTTATATACATAAAAATTCTTTCATTTCCTCACCTTAGAAGAGACAATGATAAAAAGTGGCTTTCAAAATTTCCTTACACTCAATTAGTATGTAATGTTATGCACAAAGTCTCTTCATAAAAATGCAATCCTCTCTACGACTACATCTGAGTCGACAAACGAGAACTGTAGACTAAAATAACAGAGCAAAGCAAGAGAGAGACACCACACGGAAGAGCACAAGATTATTCAATCTCTACTGCTAATATGCCTCATAAGAATTACTCATATTACACACAAGCAAAAATCTAAGTCTCCCACCACCCCCTACCGACGTAAAACTCCAATCAACTTAATCTAATTATTTTATCTCTTTTCAATTATAACCACACGAATTTATAAGAACTGTTTTGAAATTCGTCTTTCCTGATCCAACCACATTCATAATCTTCGACAGACGCTATTCTTTCTATCGAGAGGCCCAGGCAAGCCCAGCTCTCATGTATCACTCTTCTCAGGGACATTTTAACTTATGCTTTTCACACTACTATACATTACGTTGGAGCTTTAGCACACAAAGGAAATCAATTAGTCCATAATTAAATCAGGTCGGATCCTCTCACAATTCTCACATTGTACCCTAATAATAATATTAAATTTACCCATATAGCCATGAAAGAATAAAGTTTGGACGGGGCCATTCAAACTCAAGTAGTTGCAACTTCTCAACCTCATATATATACTAATAGTTCTTATCACTTATTGACAACATAACCTCTCCTTCCCCTAAATACCAGTATAAAACTACTATATATATAACTATACTATAAAAAATTAGAGGATCTGTGGTATCTTATCGACACTGGCGCTTTTTATTCTATTCTACCCTTACACTCTTCTTGACAATATATTTAATTACTTTACCTTTACTAAATACCATAACGGGAAATTTAAAACCTATACTACCCGTCATCTCATCATCAACAGTAACTTAAGGTAATTTGTAAGAATAAACATTTATATATAAACACCCTCCGTTATATATAACAATTCTACAAAACTCAACTCATTCAAGAACTAATTTTAAGTATTAAATAACTATAAGCCTCACTACCCGCATGGGTTTTCTCAGCTACTGATTCACAATTATACCAAGTACTAAATTAAATTTGACAAGTTTTAACACAATAAACATCATATAGGCTCACCCTTTCGATAATAATCACTGAGGATGTACCAAAACAACCCTCACCATTATTATCCAGCAAATTTAATACTAATGACTGATAAAACTAACTCAATACATTCATATCCCATCCTCATGTCCAATTATACTCACTATATATTAGAATGTATTGAGTTAAGGTAGACATACATATTTTATCTTTCTAGAGAGACACCGTTTCAGACACAGTCGCGAGGGCTCTCCATTGGGATTGCTCACCTGAAACGCACCCCTACTCGCCCCGCAATAATTACCTCTCTATCGGACTCCGAACTAAAAATTCCTCCTCCTTTCACTTTGATAGGTTAAGCTTAATTCTTAAAGCTTAAGTTTCTTAATTTTTATTTCTAATAATAATAAAACTAATAATGAAAAAAAAATCAAAGCAAATTAAGAAGAGTATGTATTAATAGAAATGAGTAAACATATTTCGGTTTCGTTAAGATTTCTTACATTTAATTAAATGGCTGGCGAAATCATTAAAGGTGGATATCCGAGGCAATAATACGAAGGCTGAAATAAATAGGGACTTTCTGATTGGACAACGATATGATGGTGCAGAAGCAATGAAGAAAAGTGTAAGAGGTGTTTAAACTGTCGAAAATATGCATCGGCGTTATATGTTCATTGCTGTTCTTATTCATGTGATGTTGAACGTATTAGAAACTTTATGGCACAGTGAATGCTGCTAGGTACTATTTTAGATTGCTAACGAGGACTACTCTTTCAATAGAAAAAATAGCAAAGATATCCCCAGACATAAAATGGAAAAAAACTCATACGAATATGAGAAACAATGTAGGTGGAAAGTTACAATGGATTGTTAAGAACTAGTGAAATTTTTATAGCATTTGTTGAATCTTTAGAGGAGCTTGAATAGATCAGTATTTTGAACCTTCTTTAAAAAAAACTCAGATCTTTGAAATATATCAAATATTTGTCAAGGAAATTCGTTATAAATTTATTTATAGCTTCAACTTTATTCCCCTTTCACTCTTAACTGTACCAAGATTATGTTACTTGCTCTTCTTCACAACTCACTTTTTGGCAGTCATACCACCACAAATATCAGTTATACGATTTAAATTACAAAATTCCTGCTCCCTCTAACTCACATCAAAATCATCTTTACTTAAATCTGAAAGTGCTGTGTCTTCAGGAAATATTTTCATAGCAACACATACAGATGATCACCCTACACTATTTCAAAGATTGCAACAGAACTTCTGCAATTATGTGTTAATGAAGAAATGAGGAATGAATCTCATCGACTGTATCGCCATAACAATGTAAAAGGAAACAATAAGTATTATTAAACTACCATGAAGGGATCACCATTGGGTGGTACACTTATCTTTTTCGGGTGTAATTTCAGGGATTTTCTCAAACCAGTTAGCAGAAGATAAGTTCGTGGTTCCACTGATTCCTAATTACTTAATCTTCTGCATTTGACATATCCTAACAAATCTATCAAAAACTTTTCTTCATTAACCCCTCTTGAATTATATAAAATTTTTTCAGATTTCTTGCAAAAACTCGGATCAAAACATTGGTTAGATATTGTTTCTCTCACAGCTTAGCTTCTTGTGCCTGACTGGATATTTACCGTCAATCCCTGCAAACATCAAAAAGAGGCACACGTTTTTGTCTGGAACGTTGTCAAAAAGGATATCCTGTCTACCCTACTGGACCGCTCTCACCACAGGAAGGTCTCGGAAACACCTTTTTTACATTGTGGTTAACAAAGCCTAGTTTAATTAATTACATGTCCTAAAAACGTGGACGGCTCTTTGTGGTTTAATGGAATGTATATCATGGGCCACGTCACAGTGGCTAATAGGCGTTTGGACCGGAAGGTCGTTCCGCATTTGCACATGGTTGTGGTGGTGGGGCCCTGGTTTTTCGTTACAAAGATTTAAAGAAAGATAGAGATGGTTTTTTATATTAAATTATTTCATTGGTCTAGTATTATAATTTTTTTTATTGTATGATTTTTTAAATATAATTGTTCAAAGTTTCGATGTTGTAGAATTTAACTTTTTATTTAAATTTATTGAATAACATATTTTCTATCATTATCAATAATTTCCAACCAACATATATTATATAATATTTATATCTATATATATATATCATATATAATTATATATTTATTATTATTTATTACGTATATATTAATATATATAATTTTATATATATATAATATAATATGATATTATTATTATTATATTATAATTAATATATAATATTATAATTATTATAATATATAATATATTATTTATATATATTTATATTATATAATTATTAATCATTTTATATTATTTTCTATACTATTAATATAATATAATATATATATATATAATATATATATTTATTTATTATATTAATATATTAAATATACTTAGATATTATTATATAATATTTTAATATTATAAAATTTTCTTAACAACGTGTAGGAGGCTTTATTAAGACTAATTTTAGCCTACAAAACTTTTTTGTATAAAGAAAGAAGTCAAGAAGGGGGGGGGGTTTACTGCGACATATTATAGAGAACTTTTTAAGGCCCGGCTATTCCCTAAGCCTGTCTGGGCCACCAAGTTTTTGAACTTCTTGCTCCCAAAGAAAGCTAAACTCACGACGGCTAAGCGAGGATTGAACCAGCGGTTCTCTCGCACGAGAGTCGACGAGTCAACCTACGTTAATTTCATATTATATAATATTATTATAATAATATATATATATATATCTATATAATAGTATATATTTATTATTAAATATATATATATATATATATATTATTTCTATATATATATATATATATAAGTATTAATATATTAATGATATATATATATATAGTATATCATATATATATAATATATATATATATATTATATTTAAATATAATTTATATGGGTCAATTCCATCTCATCTCAAAAACCAGATTTTCAGAACAGTTTCCCCAAGTTTGACCACCTCTGTTAATAAAACTTTGAGGATTGATTGATATACATCTCTAAGAAAGGTTTGTAAAATATTAAAACGTCAATTTGTTAATTTTGCTGGATCCAAAGAACCCCCAAAGTGCACTGGGGTAGTTTGTCAGATGAAATGTTAATTAAAGAAAACTCAACTATAATGGCAAACAGTACGAAAGAAATTGTAGGTTTGCGCTGAGAATTAATGCAGCACTCACCGCGTAACTGGATTTGTATCACACCACAATCCGCACCGCACCAAGCACAGGAAAGAGCCAATTGATCATTATTTAGGATTTTGGAATTTTTCTGTTCTTTCTTATCTTTCTTTCTTTTATCTACCTTTTTGCCCAAGATCGGGAGTATGGTGCGCTACAAGCATCGGAAGGAAAACCAGTAGGAGGACATGACACAAACGTCGAAAAGAAGCCCAGACCCTTACCGCCCCTCTGTACCATTAATTAGTAAGAACTCGGTCGCAATCAGAAAAAAACCGCCCCTAGATGCCTTCAATGGGACCTGCGACCGGTCCACTACTATGAAGGTCGCAAGTGTAGGGTCATCCCACTGGCCCAAGTGGGCCACAACCATCCCCTTACACACCCGCCATCTCTCTCCTATTCCATCACCTTTTCTCTCGCGTCCTGCCAATACTCACATTTTCTCTCCTTGCAAACATTCCTTTACTGCTCAATCCACTTTTTTCTTTCGGTCTCTCCCAGCAGGTCGGTCCCAACACAATCACCACCTATACATCCCTAACCAACTGACTATTTAAATAAACCTACCAAACCATCTCAACATACTTTCATTATTCTCTCCGGTTTACCCTTTCTTACACACCAAAACACACTCTCTAATATGTTCATTTCTTATTTTATCAAATGTCTTCTCATCACCTAGCACGCCCTAAGATTGGTCAATCTGAACACCTTGACTTAGAATCTATACTTTTATTCAAGACCAAGCTCGCTTTACCTATAAATAACACATGGTAATCCACATACCTCCTCATGCAAGACCGCTAGCGCACTCCAGACTTAGTCGCTTTACATCCACCAACGTTAAATGCACCACCACTTCCTGCCATTCACACTTTCCTACTACACTCGTGCATCATCCGTCCCTTCTCATCCAACAAGGCCACAATTTAAACTCAAGACACTTGTTCCAGCTGCTCACATCTAACATAAATTCACCTGAGCCTTCCTCACTCACAACCCATAACCTTAACTCTTATCACGTTTATCTTTCTAGGCGCCTGCCTTTACATACCCTCCAAATCTCTCTACCAATCTTCTCAACTCTCTCCAGATCACACACAGACCAAATTCATCCGTCATTAATAGATAGGGGCACGCCTCTCACATCATCTCCATTCTCGATCATCTAACACCATTTCCTGACCACTCCCCACCTCTAATTCTTTTCATAACCCAGTCCATATACATAATTGAATAACCAAGGAGACATAACACAACCATGTCTCACTCCGCTATTAATGAACCCTCGCGACCTATGCACCTATTATTCTCACACACGCCTACACTATCCACACACATACTTCTGATTCCATTCCAAAAGCCACCAACACCTATAGTATCACTATCATCTGCCATAGAGCTTACCTAATTAATCCTTATATCATACGTCTGTTGCAAATCATAAAACTATATAACAATTTTATCTCTTTTCTCATTTTCTCAGTTATTTGTTTCAATGGTAAAGATTTGATCCACACATCCTCTACCACTCCTAAACGCCACTTGTTCTTTTCCACCAATCAGTCCTTCAGCGAACTCTTGACCAAAATACCAACCAAAATACCTACATAATCTTTCCTACAACACTCAAATAGAACTTATTCCCCTATAATTTCTACAGTTCCCCTTAATCCCTTACCTTTACATAAGGTACTATTACAGCTCTCCTCCATCCCTTGGAACTATACCCCCAAAACGCTTTAATTACACAACCTCCATAATCCAATCAATCAAGCCATGCTCGCCTCCCGTTCTTGATCATTTCACCAGTAATTTTCATCTATACCTGCAGATTAACCAATTTTTCAACTTTCTCACTCTAAATTTACCTCCTTCTTGCTAATAACTCACCCCAAGATACCTATTCTCTGCACCCCATCAAAACCCCACACATCATTAATCACCTCTTCATTACTCCGCCAATATTATGCAGATTTTCGAAGTGGTTCTTTCCACACTCACCTCACATCTCTTTCATCAGTTATCAAAACACCATCCCTATTCATTTATTCTATGCAGGTTCCCCTTTATTCTCATTCTTACCTTTCGCCTTCCTTCCAGAAGAGCTGCCATTCCCTTGTAAGTCCCATTCATCCTCCTTCCAAACGTTCATTAACCTCTTGTTTTCTCCTACGTATGCATCCTTTTATATTCTTTTTTCCTCCTTATATAATTCCAAGCATCTTCCTTTTTAAACCTCAGTGCATTCAACCATTTCAACCACGCTTCTTTTTTACTTTTTAACTAGCTTGCTTGCATCCATTTCATTCACCACTCACTGTTCGTTCTTGCTTCCTCCCTTAACACATCCACGATACTATTCTGCACTGCTACAATTGCTTCTTCGTTTGCTTCCGCAGATTTTGTTCAGTTCAACTTTGTTCATATTCAACTGTTTTCTTGCGTAGCGTTTCTTACTACTTTCCTTATTAACTTGTTAACTACACTTCTCATGCCTTAACTTTTACCCCACTTCCTTCGTACATCCTTTCCTCTCTCCATTATTAATATTAAAACTAACTTAATTTTACATAGACAACATAATGATCCGATAATCCCATTCCCTAACCCCCCCCTCACTGACATTAAACTATTTATAACATCTTCCCTTTTCTTTCGAACCTTTTTGATCTCCTTCCAAAACAGTTTACTCTATACATCTCTACCTACTAGCCAACTCCTAGTATACTTATTTGGATACTCTTGTGTTTAAAGAAGTATTACTTACCTCACATTTCTCTCTCACAGAAATCAAATTCACCTTCTACCATTCTCATTTCTCTTGAAACCCCAAAAACTACCTGTTAAGCCATCCCTTTTTTGATCACCTATCCCAACCATTAGTCCCAACATTATCAATCCTGAAGCTTCTACTGACACCATTCCAAAAATCATTCAGATTGATCCAAACGATTACTTCTTAAGATGCTGATCCTAAGAGGTCCTGATTGTTTTCTAACTTGGGAAATATTTTCAGTCCATTTAATGATCTGAATAACATAGTTTAAGAACCAAAAATGAAAATAAGAGGTAAGGGTGACAGGCACAAGGTCTTAATATAACTACCGAAAAATGGAAAATAAGAGGAACAGGGCGTGGGTCCAAAGTTTGCGAAAATGATTGCATAAAATAAATTTTCATTACCGTGGTTATCGATATAGCTACAATAGTCCGCTATGGCACGAACTGCGGGTTCGATCCCTAGTCCGGATCCTAGGTAGAATTTACCTGGAGTACACCCCCTCCTAGAATAAGGCTATGCCCGTGGGATGTGTGTACTAAAAAAAAAAAAACAACCAACAAATCGTAATCAGCTTGTTTGCAGCATTCTATTATTTGGCATTAGGGTTGGGAGAAGGAAAAAAGCTCATTTTTTTCCCGAAAAAAACTGTTTTTTTCATGAAAAAAACACAAGCCTGAAAAACAAGTAAAAATTTGTTTTTTCGGTTTTTTTTTCAATTTTAAGTTGTTGAATTTCTACTGTTTGAACAATTATCTTATAAATTTTAGCAAATATGCTCTATTTTTGGACATTTTTTGGTTCCAATCTCCTACAAGGTGGAAGCCCCTGAAGTTTGGTTAAAATTCTTTATGGGTTTCCATATTTTTATTTTATTATCTGAATTTCCTAATGTTCAGTAATATTTTGTTTGTGGCTTCATTAAATGTTTTCTTACTTTTCAGCTTTCAGTTAACATTTTTATCAATATATTATTTTAATCCACGAATTTAGAAAATGAAAAATGACCTTTTTGTGACTTTACCTTTTTTTCAGGAATATAAAGGTAGCCAAAAGGCCCTCCAATGAAATAAACTTTTGTTGTGTAGACATTGCAAAACTAGTATTTAGATTGCTCATAATCTAGAACTAGGAAATGCTGAAAATTGCCAACTGGGAGAGATGATTATGCTAAGGCCAGCTAAGCTAAGAGTCCTGTTACTGCCCCTGCCCCTTCACCACTGTCATTCTCACATGAACTTCATACAACTGAGATATCCAGACTTTATCAGTCATATCAAAATTAAATGTGGCTGAACTCGCTTGATGAGCCCAGTGATAATGGCTTGACAGTAGTCACAGCACAGTAAGTCGTACTCAGTATGACTGGGGTCTGAGGAGTGGGAACTATGATCTAGTGAATCAAAAGTTTAAATATTCCAAAGCTAAATATTTAATTTAGTCATTCCTCATCCTCCTCATTTACAATCTTGGAATCATTTTATTTCATATTTTATTATTTCATTTGCCATCCCTTAAGTCACTTTTGAGTTTTGTCATCAGACTCATTCTATATACATAGTTAACTTAGTAAGTAGAAGCCTAACAAACAGCAGTCTGCAGCTACAACCTATTGTAAATTAGTATACACAGACATTGGATAAAAAAATAATAGAAAGATAGTTCTGCTTATTTTAATAAAATCTAATGGAATATTTGTTTAATTTCAAGTATCCTTATATTTGAAAAATGAAAATTATTCAAGGTGAAATATCATATTAGCCTGCTTTATATTTTTAAAAAATACATTTTAATGAAAAAAAACGAAAAAAACTGAAAAAAACGAAAAAAACATGAAAAAAAACATGTTTTTTTTTCATGAAAAAACACGATTTGAAAGAAACGATTTTTTTCCCAAACCCTATTTGGCATCTGCAAATATTTGGGTTGGAGAACTTTTTTTAAGTCCAAACTAGTGTAGGCTGAGCACCGGAATTTTGCGCACCGCACCGCATCGCACTTGGTGCGTCGGCCACCCTACTCCAAACCCATTCAAGATATGTTAGTTCTTAGTTCTTAAATCCGGTGGGGGGTCCGTCGTGGTGTTATAAAGCCCTATTTTTGGCTGCGACGCGGCTTGGCACTTAAGGGTATACAGAATACCTACAAAGCAACATCTCACGCATAGATAATAAGAAAACCAGGCAGGTTATCAAAAAACTAAACAATTCTCAAAACAACCCCCCTAAAATTATCCTTTTATGACATTTAATAAATGTGTTAGAAAATAAAAATAAAAACTTTGAAAACTGTCAAACATATCTTGCTTTCTTTGTCTTCCCACTAGATGTGGAGTGGGGGTGCATAACATGTAGGGAAAATAGAATAGCTAAGTAGAAGAGCATGATGTAAGCCGAAATGAAAGGACCCCTTTAAGTGAGTGCTAATCTCAATCAAAATAATTCACCCTAGGGTTTTACCAGAATGCGATGGACACTCACTGGTGGTATCTCGTCAATGTATGGTTCCATCCCTAGCCAGACACAACCAATATCCCGCTCACCAAGAGCCCACATTCAACTCATATTATGGCACCTTATCTGCCTCTGCGAATACTTCTCGATCCTTTCCTTCAGATTATTCTGTACTGACTTAAGTCATTTTTTCCTCCATCTCCCAGCCACGTCCCATTTCAGGACACTCACACACTATATCATTCCTAACCATCCAACTCTCATCCACCTTTTCCTACAAGACTAAATTTATAACAAATGCCAATCTCATTAATCTCTCACTTACATCTTCCTTCACACGACAACATGTGTCTCCCTAATGGGTTCGTTTACTTCATTTTATCAAATGTTCTCACATCTAACACGCCCCTTAAAAGTGTTCATCTGAACACAATGTACCTTAGATCTAGTACCTCTTACTCTATCTATAGTTTCAAAAGCTATAATATAACAACAGGTCACAACAGATACCGCTCATGCAAAACCCTAGGCACTAAGACTTGCTCTCTTTTTTGTATCACCAAGATTTAATTGCAACAACAACTTTCCAACCATTCATAACTTTCCTATTTACGCTCTGCATCATCCGTTCCCTTTTCATCAACATATATCCCTAAATATTGTAGAACTCAGACACCTGTTCCAAATTTGTTCACCCAGTTCAATGACTTCCCACATCGCGGACTCTCCCCTCAATCACTACATACTCTAACTCTTATCGAATATTTTTTTTCAAAGCCTCTCCCTTTGCACACCCCTGCCACATCTCTCCTATCAATCTTCAGATTAGCCACACAAAACCACTCCTGCCTACATTCACCAACACCTTCCTCTACACCACCCCTACTTCTAATTCTTAGTCA
>JABUQX010101568.1:42500-45804 GCA_015478945.1 Trachelipus rathkii
AGGAAAATTCAACTACGGCCCTAGAAAAGACCTAACAAGACAACGCGGAGAAAATATTTTCTAGTGAACTATTTTAGTGATATTTAGGAAACAAGGTTCATTGCGTGATTAGTTATTTACAAAAGGGTGTCAAGTTTTCAAAACGTTCTATATGTAGTGGAGTATGTAGATCATAGTATATATCATATAATATATATATATATATATATATATATATATATTATATATATATATATATATATACTATATATATATATATATATATTATATAATATATATATATAATATATATACTATAAATTAATTAATTAATATATATAATATATATATAATATATAAAATTTATATGTGTGTGTTTACTATTTATAAAAAAGATGTATATATATATAAATATATAAGTATATATATATATAATATATATATATATATAATATATAATATATATTCAGTATAATATATATATACTAATATATTATAATTATATATATACTAGTATATATAATAAATATATTAATATATTATATATTATATATATATAATATACTAATATATTATAATATATATACAATATATATATATATATATATTATATATATATATATATATAAGTATAAATGGTAAAGATCTCGATATAGCACGGTAATAAAATCAGATCGTGAAAAAAAATTCTGTCCAAAATCAAACTAACTCATAAAGATATTTTTATAATACGATAATTAATTATAATATTATAAACAATATAAAGAAAAAAAAAAAAAAGTTAAGCAAATTATTCAATTATAAATAATAAAATTAAAGAAATAATAAAATATTATAATATAATATATAATACTAGAAGTAATATTTGACCCTATATTACATTATCGAATATATAAGAATTTTGGATGTAGGAATTTTTTCAGACACAGATATGTGGAGAGATCCTGTGCTATAGAAAGCCGCTATGACCTATAATATATACGTATATATATATATTATATATATATTATAATATATATATATATATATAATATATATATATAATATATGATATATATATATATATTATAGTTAGTATGCGTGTCGGATGTGCGATGGGTAGGATTGAGACTCGATTCGCACTGTCATCGTTATTGGGTGTCAGTTAATGCTTAGAAAGGCTGGCGCTTTCCGCAGCAGAGAAGGCCCGCGTAAGGTTGGAGCAGGGCTGTTCCCGATGTTAAGCATAAATCGACTCAGTATATAACCGCTATCGGAATTGCCAGAAGCAATTAGAGAACCAGAAATTGACTATGGAATGCGCCGACACCCGTCGCATGCAGCTGACAAAATTGGTAAAAACGAGAAGCCAGCCCCCGAACGCGGGACGGGAGCGGAAGTACTTTAAAGCGTAGGCGTTTAGCCAGAAGCCCGACTGCAGCCACGACGCGCCATGGGAGGGTGCCACGTCAAAGAGGAGACCGCGCACCATGGCAGGTGCGTTCAGAGCGCTTGAGTACTTGTTCGTCCGTAAAGTGTCAACAATCAAAGCACCCGTTGTTAAATCCTCGATTTACGGGAATTACCTGATGTAAACCGGGCGGCTGCGGTAAGGATACTCGTTGTTTCACAAACAAATTTCTTGACAAAACATGTGTCGGGAATGAGTGGTTGGGCGCAAAAGTTGGTATAATAGTTGTCTAAGTTACACACTATTAAGGTATACTAAATATATCGTATCAGTTCATAAAAATACGGATATATATAGACGTATCAGGTTAAAAAGTATTGTTCCACTAATTGGGTCACTGATACAATGCGGGGCAGCTCGGGACCCGTTTTCCAGGCTACTTCAAACTTTTTCCTTGATGGTTGAATATTGCGTTTTCAATTGCGAAGCTGATTCCGACGATGATTTGCCAAACGGTTGCACATGACGGCTTCTGGAAATTCGCAGCTTATATGATCTATTTGTATGAAATTGATACGATTATTATTTAGTATACTTATTATAAATAATGTTAACTAAATAGGCCAAAAAATTTCTGTAAGCACCAATGCGTCCGACCACATGTTTTGTAAGAAGAGTTGTGAGATTTGTAAAAAGTATCTCTCGCGCCAGCTCGGCACCGTTATATATATTCCCGAATCGAGGATTTAAATACGAGGCGCCTGAACTGATGAACGTTTACAGTGACGCAGAGGTGGCGCAAAACGGGGTGGTTCTGGAGCAACGGAGATATGTGCGGCCTGTGTGGTCCGCTCGGGCTGCAGTCCGGCGCTTCTGTGGAAACGGCAGCTCTTAGTCATATTATTTCTTTAAGAACCTACGTTCATCAACAAAATCGAGACAATGCACGCAAGATGCCAGAAGCATGAGGTTTTCTTAACCAATGCAAAGTGAAGAATAAATTATAAAATATAAGATATAAATTACGCTTAAGTGTTTAGTTATGTACGGGTAACGGAGGTTATATCGTGTGAGGGAACGTAGTGTTACTAGATGTTAACTTTTTATACTCATATTCTTTAAAGGGGTTGTGAAGGCTGCTTTAATTGCTAATATGTTTAAATTGACTCTACATTACACATTTTTATTTCACTTTTATGAAATGGTTCGAATCCATGCAATCGAATGTGTATATGGAGGGGGAGGCCCGGATAAAGACATGATCTCCATATACATTATATCATAGTACTATATATACTATATATATATTATATATATATATATATATATATATAGTATATATATATATAACAATTAAAAGGAAGATATATATATATAAAAAGTATATTATATATTATAATATATGGTTGAATCTGTATAGTATACACATATAATAATAAACGACTTGCTGCTCAGCATCCCGAAGAGTTCGGCATGTAACTAGAAACTATAACTCTACAGGAAAATAAATAACATTTTTGATTTCAGCATTGTAATCTTAATTAAAAGAAACTAAAATAAAATTTATTTATTTGTAATTCATTTATTATAATAAGACGTTAAACTATTTGTAAAATCTTACACCTCGCTTTGCACGCTTTGATTGACCGTCAAACGTGCATTACTTTCTCGAAAGCAAAAGTGCCAAATACCATTTTTTTGCTACTTTTTGGAGAAACTGTTATTCTTTTTTTTTTTATATCCTTTTGAGGGGGAGTGAATCGCTGCGGTGCGGGGGAAGAGGGGGACGAAGTCCCCGTCGTCCACTCCCGGTTAGGCCGAGTAAACCCGACCCGTCTATCGCATCAGTTCTATGTTTTACCCGAAGGTATTCGTTGTGTTAAAAAAAAAAAAAACAAAATTCAACGAGTTTGGCACCATTTTGTGTGTTCACCC
>JABUQX010101569.1:32500-35000 GCA_015478945.1 Trachelipus rathkii
ACTCCGCCATGCCATACTCATATACTCATATATATATACTAATAATCCCCCATAGAGCATTTTACATTTGTACTTTGTTTAATTTTTTTTTTTTACAATTTTCCTTACTAAAATTTTACGAGGATTCCAAATGTATTCCTTTTCCTATTATCTAATTATAGTTTTTTAGGTTTTTTTATACCGTTTTCTTTTTAAAATTTTGCCGGAGGATTTCAACAATGTCATTCACTTCCAGTAACTGTGTGAGTTTGACTCATGGTTGTGGCTCTTCTAGGGTTGGCCTATATATGTATATATATATATATATATATATGTATAATGTATGTATAATGTATAATAACTATGCTAGCTAATAATAGTAATATGTATGTATATGTAATATGTATATGTATATGTATAACATATATATATATATATATATATATATACTTTACTATATAATATATCTTTATATATGCATATATATGTCTATTAATAATAATAATATGCAATATATAATAATAATAATATCATATATAACTCTTTCTTTCTTTAACTCAACTCCTCAATAATATATAATATGTATATAATAATATATATATACTATGCATATATATAACTAACAATAATATGTATATATAATATAATAATAATATGTCTTTATATATATATACTCATATATCTCTCTCTATCTTTATATATATATATATATAAACAAACACCCACTTTCAGAACAAGACCGCCTCCTCGGATGTCGTTATTAATTACATTAAACTTGATTAATTCAAATTGTTCAAATTTATAAATAATCGTAAGTAACTCAGTTTCAATTAAAAGAATAATTTTGTTTTTTGTGTGTTTCATTTTTAGTTATATCGCTCATGAAAAAAATTTGATAATAATCATTTAAATAGTTATAATTTAAAAATATAAAATATTGTTATAAATTATTAGTATAGCTAAGAAGAAAAATCGGCTGAATTACTTTAGGTTTAATTGCTCTTCAGTATAGTATCTTATTTTTACGATTTTGCATAACTCAAAACTAATAATAAATAAAAAATTATATATATAAATTAGGGATGCACCGAATTTTAATGATGTGGGTTTAAACAGAATGAAAGATGTAATAAAACTAGAGCTAGCAAAAACAGCTTTGGTTTCTAGTGGCATTAATGAACTTTTTATACTATTACTAATGCAACATACTTCAACCACGTTATAAGGCAAGTTTTGTAACTATTAGACCAAGTTAAATCGTCACTTTGTGTTGAAGTTGAAAAACTTAAATATTTTTTTTTCCTCGATTATTAAGCTATTAAGGTAAAAACAGATACAGAACCAACACCTTCACCACAAGTAAATAAATGGCACAGATTCACTACTGGAAGAATTTCTACAGTCCAGTAGTGATGACGAAACACGCATTACTGCAAAGATGTAGTGCAAAGGATTGAAAACTATCACCAAGAAAACGATTAGATACAAATGATGATCCTATCAGTTGGTGGAAAGTTAAGCAAAATGCATACCACTTAGAGGTAAACTTACAAGGGAAATAACAGGCTTTTCAAATACTCAAGCTAATATATTAGTTTAAAGTGAAGTGTTAGCAATGCTGAGCTAATATATCATGATGAAAAGAGAAACAGACTCAGCAGAAAAAGGAAGAAAAATTACATTTCTCAAACTGCAACGCTGCTTATTTGAATTTCAAAACCAGTACTATACCATAAAGTAATGAAATTCTTTTCTTTTTCAGGGGGCGGAGGTTGAAGAAAGAGGTTGGTGGAGTGCTTTTGAGTTGGGTCGTCCACTCTGTATAATCCATATTAACCAAAATTTGTTGGCTAAAACTCTACAAACATTAAGGCATATATATATATATATATATATATATATATATATATATATATATATATATATATATATCTTCAATAATATATATATATATATATATATATATAACTATACATATAGCATATATTCTACTATATATATATATAATAGAAACATCATCATCCGCATCTGGAACCATTAAAATCAAATTTGAAGATTCGCTTCCGCACATGCGAAAAAAAATGACATCTGATGCATCACTTATATATATACATATATATATATATATATATATATATATATATATATATATATATATATATATATATATATATATATATATATATATATATATATATATATATATATATATGCCTTAGCATATATAATAATAACCGCGCGCGCGCCGCCGCGCCGCGCCGCCGCGCGCATAATAACAACCTTAGCCGCCGCCGCCGCCATATGTTTATAGCCGCGCATCGCGCCAATATATAATATGCTGCTGTAGTATCATATACTGCTCTTGCTATATCTTTATATGCGCCGCCGCCGCGCCACTATATATCTGCATACCGCCGCTAGGCATACGCGCCGCCATACATATGTATGTATATAATAACCACTCGCCTGCTATATATATAACTGCTCTTATATATATATATATATATATACGCCATACCGC
>JABUQX010101570.1:0-5000 GCA_015478945.1 Trachelipus rathkii
TTTGAGTTCTTTCAAAGGAAAATCCACTTTTAAATCTTAAATCTTCCTTAAGCTGGCAGGCCCTTCAATATATATATATATATATATATATATATATATATATATATATATATATATTAGGGATGGGCCGGATAGTGAATTAGCCGGATAGCCGGATACCGGATATCCGGCTGGATACCGGATATCCGGTCGGATATCCGGCCGGATATCCGGCAGTCTGTTATATATACCGGTATATGGGTAAGGTATAGCACAGGACTCCACATATTTTCTGAAAAAAATTCTAAGTCCAAAATCAATATATCGATAGTATATATATAGGTCTATATATATATATTATATTTCATATATTATATTATATATTATTATATTATTATTATTATTATTATTATATATTATTATTATTATTATTATTATTATTATTATTATTATTATATATATATAATTAATATTATATATACATATCGATATATTGATTTTGGACTTAGAATTTTTTCAGAAAATATGTGGAGTCCTGTGCTATTTACCCGATATATATATATATATATATATATATATATATATATATATACTATATATATATATATATATACTAACTTTTTATATAAATATATATATATATATATATATATATATATATATATATATATATATATATATATATATATATATATATATATATATATATATATATATATATATAATATATATATATATATATATATATATATATATATATATATATATATATATATATATATATATATATATATATATATATATATATATATATACAGGGTGTCTCACGAGTTATGTTACAGCGGTGTATCACCGTACGGGATGTTTAAGTATGAAAATGTGTAAGAATATAATAAGTTCGATTATTTAATTCATTAAGGAGGATGGGATATGTTACGTTGGTGTCTGAGCACGCGCAATACGAAAACCGCTCACAAACATGCGAATGTCGAATGGGATGATATATTTTTATGGCTTCTGTGAAATGCACATAAAAAATGAGGTGGGCTCTTCCTCTCGACATTTTTTGATACGGTTCTTAGTTTCCAGGCAATGTAGTCATAACGCGTCAATGTCACCAACAATAGTTTTAAACGTGAATGTGAAAAGGTTGAAGAAAACAATGGTATTCAAGACAGCTCATAATATCGATAAATCTAATGTAATAACGTTGTTAATAGTATCATAACAAATTTACACCTATGAATCTTATCCACAGCATGCAAGAAGGGAGAAGAACGTCAGGTCGTTTCAACTTGTACATACATACAGTATTTACAAATGTTGTTCGAAGACGCCTCCATCCATGCGAATACATGCCTCAGCCCTCTGGCGCCAGGTTTCATTGCATGCCAATGAGAGTGACGCCGGGTTGATTCCCCTACATGCGTTGGTTATTCGACGGCGAAGATCATCGGGCGAGGTTACTGGGTCATTAAACCCAGCGTACATGGTATGTTTGAGATACCCCCACAGAAAGTAGTCCAGTGGTGTTAAGTCGGGTGAACGCGCAGGCCATGGAAATGGACCAGATCTTCCGATCCATCTTCCCGGAAAGGTTCTGTCGAGGCAGGTCGTCACTATAGCTGCATTATGTACTGGGCACCCATCATGTTAGTAATATATTCTTCGTTGTGATCTTAAAGGTATATCACTCAGGAGGTCAACAAGGACGGTCTGCAGGAAATGGAGGTAACGCTGTCCTGTCAAATTTCCCTCGAAGAACTAAGGCCCGATAATCCTACTATTGAGTATACCACACCAAACGTTGACTGAGTATGAGACCTGGTGATGGCTAGTGAATGTTATATGGGGTTTGTTTCCGCCCAATGTCTGAAGTTCCACCTGTTATACATACCGTTATTAGTAAAGCGAAATTCATATATATTTTCCAATAAGTCCGGTACATCCATTAGAAGGCAATCAATGACAGCCAGGAATCCCAGCTGCCCTTTTTGTCTTCACGATGCAAACCATGTACAATGTATGGCCTATATGGATACATGTTGTATGCAACACGAATCCGTCGTATGGTTTCCTTCGATATTCCCAAGACCGAACTAGCCTGCCGGAATGAGGACGTATGTATGTACGATTGTATTATAGTATGTGATGAGGGAGTAGAACTATCGACAGACCTCCCTCCCGTGATGTGATGAGGGTAGAACTATCGACCCCTGTACCTTGAAACCGTCTGTAATCTCTATGGAATGCCATGTGGCTTGGCGGTCGTCGATGTGGATAACGTCCATATTCTGCAGCAGCTCTGCAAGCATTCCTGTTTTGCGTAATGTACACCTCCAACATGTCACGCTTTTCGTCCTGCGTATACTGGTCACGTGGCATGTTCCAAATGTATGGCTCTGACTAAACAAACCACTCTGAAGCTATACGTTTCACTACACATTATTACGCATAATTTGTAGGTTATGACATAACCTCCATATGATATCTGTTAGTTGGTTGTACACATTCACATGGCCGTATTTATTAGGCTACATATTACATATCAATGTAATCTAAAAGGGGTATGCATTAGGTATTTTAATTTAATTCCTTTGTTAGCTGTATCGATATTTTTAAATACTATTGGATATGCCTATTGAATTTAACCTAATTATTTCATATTGACACGTTTCGGCTTTTGTAGGCACATGGTGTCTACGGATGACGTCTAGTGGTTTATGGGTACATTGCGTGGAAACGAACAACCGTATCAAATAATGTCGTGAGGAAGAGCCCACCTCATTTTTTTATGTGCATTTCACAGAAGCTATAAAAAATATATCATCCCATTCGACATTCGCATGTTTGTGCGCGGTTTTCGAATTGCGCATGCGCAGACACCAACGTAACATATCCCTTCCTCCTTAATGAATTAAATAATCGCTTATATTCTTACACGTTTTCATACTTAAACATCCCATACGGTGATACACCGCTGCAACATAACTCGTGAGACACCCTATATATATATATATATATATATATATATATATATATATATATATATATATATATATAATATATATATATATATATATATATATATATATATATATATATATATATATATATATATATATATATATATATATATATATATATATATATATATATATATATATATATATAGAGGTGGCCGTTCCGCAATTTAAGTCCGCAATTGCGGAATACCAAAATAAATTGTGTAATTGCGATTGAGATAATTTGAAAAATGTTGCGGAATTGCAGTTAGCGGAATGCCTATATCATTCCACAATTCCGCAATTAGAGGACTACCAAAAAAAATTGTGGAATTTCAGTGGAATGCCAAAATTTATAGTCCACAAATTTTTTCACGTTGGCCATCTTTGTACCTCTGGCAGCAACACCGAAAAATCGGTATTTTTTGCATTCGGTATTTTATTAAAGTTTTTGTAAATAAGTAATAATTAACAAAAACTTAAAGGCTTAAATGCATGAATAAAAGTTTGAAATCAACAATTTATTCTTTTTCTTTTATACAAATTTTCTAAGCTTAAGTTATAATGAATATAATTTATGAAACGTGTTGCCACCAAATTCCAGATAAAATGTATTGTACAGTAAACATAAATGATGAATAAAATAATATAACATTGGTACCCAACATCGAAAGTCTAAACAAGTATATATATATATATATATATATATATATATATATATATATATATATATATATATATATATATATATATATATATATATATATATATTTATAATATATGTATATATACTATATATATATATATAAATATATATATATAATTTCAAATTATTTTGAATATTTCCCCCAACGAGGAAGAACCTACCAGGGAAGTAATTATCCGGTTATCCGGCCGGATAACAATGATATCCGGCCGGATACCGGATAGTCAAAACTTGGCCGGATAGGCCCGGATATCAGATAGTTGCAGGATATCCCCCCCACCTAATATATATATATATATATATATATATATATATATATATATATATATATATATATATATATATATATACCGTCATCCGGGGGAAAAGTGTTCATTTTTTAGGTTTTTAAGAAAATAGTAAGTTGCCAAAATTCCATTTTTTATTTTTTTAACAAAAATAAATGATAAAATAAAACATTATTTCCATACCAATACTATGCTAAAATATGAAAAAGAAACTTGCATTACAAATATAGTTATTTTGAACTTTTACAAAAATAGATTGCAAAAATTTGTTGTGGGGTAAAAGGGTTCACATACATGGGTGAAATGGGTTCACTAACATTTAAATATACTTTGGCACATTTAAACCTTCAAACTCTTGACTTTTAAAATAAAAGGTTCCTTTATGTAATTCATGGTTAAGAATTTTTGAAATTTCATGTAATTGGACACAACATGTCCACAAAAATTTTTTGGGGGGGGGAAAAGGGTTCACCAACTTATACCTAAATGCATTATCTCACATTTAAACCTTCAAAGTATTTACTTTCAAAATAAAATGTACCTTTACAGAGGTCATGCTTAAGAATTTTATAATTTATAAAGAAATTTAGAAATTTATAAAGAAATTTAGAAATTTATAAATACCGTTAAATTTAAAAATTTATAAATAAATTTATAAATTTATAAAGAAATTTATAAATTTATAAAGAAATTTATAAATTTATAAATTAAATTTATAAATTTATAAATTAAATTAAATTTAGAAATATAAATTTATAAATTAAATAAATTTATAAATAGCTATAATATTAAATTTAAAATAATATTAAATTTATAAATATACTAAAATGAAATGTTTGAAAAATAATGGTAATATTATTTACAGTTATGGTAAATTTACATATTCACTCAAAAATAATTGAAATAGCCTATTTAAATACAAAAAAATACATTTCTAATAGGTGAACCCTTTTACACCATACAGGTGAACCCATTTACCCCACTTGCAAAAATGTTTTTTTTAAAAGAGAGCGCTAATCTAAA
>JABUQX010101570.1:10000-14500 GCA_015478945.1 Trachelipus rathkii
ATAATATAGTATATATATATATATAAATATATATATATTTGTAAGGTATTTTACACGGCAATGTAGGGGGGGCTCGAGCCGAGCGGGAACACAGGGGGGACGTTTCCATACCCCGGAAGGGGAGGGGCCGAGGGACCCCCCGCGACACCCAAATACCAAAGAGCGGGGGTTCCGGAGACCCTCCCAGGAGGGGGAAAATTAGTCCTGACGCCCGTAGTTTCCCCGAAAGGCGAGAGAACGCCCGACTCACCCTGCCATCGGTGCGGTGATACCCTGGGGGTATCTTAGTAAAAAAAAAAAAAAGCAAAATTTAATATTGTTAGTTTGAGATTTTTTTTTTTTTTTTTAAAAAACATTTCCGCCTTAAAATTGCACCAGCATTCCAGCAATTGTATGCTTTTCCTGTAGCTATTGTTTTTGAGATATGAGATTATAAGTATAAGAAATTTTTGCTGCTGTTAATGAAATACATCTTTCCCTATATATATATATTAGGGTGTGCCGAAATAGTGAAAAAGCGAATACCGAACTACCGAATATTCGGCTAAAGTATTCGCCGAATACCGAACTTTCGGCCGGGAATAATCCACTGTCGCTATTCGCGAATAGTTATTTCAAAGTTCGTTCATACATTTAGGGAAAAAAAAGAAAACTTACACTTGGGTCAACAAAAAAAGGTGAAATTTTCTTGGATGGACTTTTGTAGCAGATTAATAGTAATTCGGAGGTGCTGATTCCATATATATCCTCGGATTTGCTGTATCACATCCGTTTCGTGCAACCATGGATCCCTCTTTTTGCATATCCCTAGGAATGACAAAAATTCATGTGCGCACTACGTAGGCTGTATAGAGTTACCTTCCGCATATTTCTACAGCAGTAGCAAGTTTACTGCGTTGATATTCGGGAAGCATGTGGTAACTTTTAGTACGTCTACATGTATGATGCCAATGACCCTTGGGGGAAATGAAAAAAAAAAAATTTTTGGTCTTTTTTTTTTTTCATCTGAAATACAGCCGGATGGTCCGTCATTGTTCCCCCAGGGTGAACTGAACGATCTTGTATGAGAGTTGTATTTGCCGAAGCTGTCCTGAGCTGTTGGCTTCGCGGTTGCATGAAAAATGACTACTGGACCATGGCACAAGAGTAACATCTTATCGTAGCCAGAGAAGCAGAGGCTGCGGAGGCTTCTTCCAGTCAGGATAGTAACCTTGTGTATTTGCGAGTGAAGTTGGCAGGCCTACTAACTCGCTATGGGATATCCCAGCATAACGATGGCAGGTGAGTGGCGACTGTTTATTGACACTACCAAGAGCAGTTTAAAGTGTGTGTTGTTACACAACGGCAACAGGTATCCTTCGGTTCCAGTAGGGTACTCGGTACGGATGAGAGAGGAGTATGCAAAAATCAAGACAGTTTGGAGAGGCTACAATTATCCTGTAACAATGATGGTAAATATGCGGTCGACTGTCAAAAATGGGTAACATTTGTGCTCAGTCAGCAAGCAGTTCACCATATATACCTGCTTCCTGTGCTATTGGGGAAGCCGGCGGCAAAAGGATCACTGGAGACCAAATGAGAAATGGCCACCGAGGGAACTTGACGCCAGTGACAGGAACTATCGTATGTTGAACCACTTGTACAGAGAGAAAACATTATCTTACCTCCACTACATATAAAACTTGGTTTGATGAACAATTTGTGAAGGCCTGGACCATGATGGTGAATGCTTCCGCTATATATGCTCAACGTTTCCTGGTCTGGAGTGACGAGAAGAAAAAGCTGGGATCTGGGATTTTCTTTTCCAGATGTAGCACAGAATTTTCTGGGAACAGGAAGCCGAAAACCACTAACATTGTACAGGAATGCTAGACAGTTTCATTCTCATGGATTCTAGAATGAGTATAAAGTTGCACTACTTACATTCTCAACTAAGAAAATTTCCGGATAACCTCTAGGCGATGTTAGTGATGAGAAGGGTGAACGCTTCCATCAAGATCTAAAGTTCATGGAAGGACGTTCCCAGGACAAGTGGGATATCAATATGAAGGCCGACTATTGTTGGACCTTGATGAGGGATATTCCAGACGCTATGCACAGTAGATCGTCTACGAAATCGTCTACGAAGAGAAAGTTACTACCATCGAAGGTATGTTTACATTAACTAAACCCATTCCTTCTATTACATTCATTGTTGTCCCGATATACTCTTTATTATCTTGTATTATAATGTTTATACCATATATTCTATCAAAGATCAGTGTATCATATCATTGCCGAATTTGTTTTCTCTTCGTCCTTCAATATCCAATATCACTGTATATATATTATATATATATCTATATATTATAGTATATATATATATATTATATATATATATATATATATATATATATATAATATATATTATATATATATATATATATATATAATATATCCCAATAATTGTTGATATGAACGCCTCTTGAAAAGGTAAAAACAATAAATTTTACTAATCTTGTTACACACATTATCTCACAAATGCGATGTTGCTATGCAAACAACCGATTTACATTTTTAAGCACATCAATAATCAATTGCGAAACCCCCTCCAAGAAATTTCATGTTTACAAGGGGTTATATACAAAGTAATAAAATCAAAAGTAAATAACTATTTCTTTACCTATAGCAAACCATTCACATATAAAAATAATTAAATTGAAAATTGAAAAAGTTTCGAAAGTTAAAGATGATTAAACTAAACTTCATTTGAATAAGCTCTAAGTTTAAAATGACAGAACATTAGCAGTCTCCATTTTCAGTGGATAACTCTATTTCTTGTGGCTTCCATAAATATTCCTGCCTGTTTAAATATTCTATCAACTTTCGACTGATGGACGGTGGAGATGAAAGGTATTTTATTGCTAGTTTTTCAAATTCATAAAACTATTTCCAGTGTTTTTCCAGCAATTGAAGGGAATATCATTGTCTTCACTGGTCAAAGTAAGCAAACTTATTATATTGTTTATTTCTTGATGTAATTCCGTATGTACCCTTTTACTTTTATGTACAATAATCCATCGTCAGAAGAATGTGGACTTTCTTTTCACTCTCACTTTCTTTCTGTATGACGATTTTGATGCCTCAATTTCTTTAAAAAATCCATTAAAGAAGTGAAATGGAACCTTCAGCTTCACTTTCCTTCACTACTTAAATCATCGTCAGCAGCAGAGTCAGGAGCTAAATTTTCATGGATTTCTTTCCATGCGCCTCAACGACCATATTTTTTACTAATTCATCTGATTCATGTTGAAAAATTAGCCTGAATCGCAAATCTAAGAAAGTAGCTACACACAAAGATTAATCACATAGAAACTTAGAAAGTCTTTTTCTACTGATTCCTTAAGCTCTTCAACGAGTGTAAATATTCCACTGAAGCTTTTTGCTTTTAATTGCCTTATTTAAAAATAATTTATTGCTAAAATGGGAAGGGATCACTTGGGCGACCGTTACTTCACGTTTAATGCTTGTTTAGTGATGTTGTCAAGATGGCTCAAGTAATGGAAATATTTTGCCACAACTGAAATCGTCAACATTTTCTATGCTGCATCAGCAGCGTATATGCGCTAGGGAAGCTTTTTGTTCAACAGACAGATCTTTAAGGCATATCATAAGTTCTGTCCAGCGTGTAAAAGAACGTCTTGAATTAATTTATTGCTGTTTGACATTCAGCTGCTTCTGTAAAGTTTTAAGTTGCAAGCTGCCGTTGCTAATGGTGAAAATGAGAGGAATTCTTTCTGCAAGTAAATAAAATTATTTAACAACTTTGCTACATAGATATTGAATCGTGAATGCGATAGTTGCAGACAGTGAATAAAACATAAATTGATAAGCCAAGCCACTCTCCCTTTATCCAGCTATCATGTTTGTTCATTATCCGTATCAACCTAAATTGAATCTCTATTTTTTAGATATTGAAAAATGTCATAGGCCCTATAGGATCTGCCAAATGACAAAAAGATTTTCCCCCCGCACCATATTGGCTTACAAAAGTTTAGCTATATTTTCTTTTTGGAAAATAATGTTTCCTAAATTCAATTTAAATTGAAATAACTTTCCCTTATGTTGACCTAATTTATTGTTTCTAAAGCTCAATATTCGGCCCGAATAGTTCGGCAAAAGCCGAAATACGAATATTCGGCAAATTTGGGCCGAATAAGGCTCGCAGTACCGAAATACTTACCGAATAGTTCGGCCATCCCTAATATAATATATATTATAATATAATATATATATATATAATATTATATATATATATATATATATATATATATATATATATATATAATATTTATATATAATATATATTATTATATTTATAAATATATATAATATATAATATAGTATCAGTGGCGACTCCAGCAACTTTTTATCTACTCGTGCCTCTCTCTCCCTCTCTCTTCTCTAATATATATAATATAATATATATTATATATATAAATATAATATATATAGTTATAT
>JABUQX010101571.1:0-5000 GCA_015478945.1 Trachelipus rathkii
TGTTACAGGAATCAAGGTTTTATATTAACAAGGAAACACATGAGAATATGTTGAGGACCTCATCAAAGAAAATAGGTTTAGCAGAGGCCATACAATTACTACACAAAGAAAACCAATCATTTTAAACCCTGTGCCAAAGGCAAGATAAGATATGTTCTGAGCCTCATATGATACCCATAGTTTTTGTGGGCTAATGTTTTTGATTATTGATAGTGAAGGCTGCTTCTGAATTTTTAACCCACTTAATAGTTTGCAGTGGTGGCCAGTATGTTGCTTCATGTATGAGTGGTTGGTGATTGGACACTGTATGTGAAATTTGAATTGATCATCAGGATGCACTTTCACCTTTATGCATCCCTCAATGGCCCAGCATCTTTCTTATCATTGGCCAGCAGTGAAAGATACTTGCTGGATTCCACAACAGCACATTCTTTCAGTATTACAAACACCATCAATAACGTCAACTGGCAGACAATACTTTTATCCAAAATATGTTTATGATAAAATTGAACAGAAATTAAAGCACACTTAAAAGCATTAGATCTTTTATAAGCCTTAAACAATGTTTTAAACATATATTTTAAAGTTACAATGTAATGTACTTCAATTTTACAGATTTCTATGAAATAATGTTATGATTAAATATTGGGCACCTGTATATATATATATACCTATATATCCAAATATATATTTTTATATTTTTCCCACCATACACTGCTGACATTGTAATATTTGATTTGTAATAAAATTAATGCATTCTGTACTAAGATAGGGCATTTAATAGACCTCTGATTAATAACCACAATCATTTGATGTAAGTGAAAAACACAATATTTTTAAATTGATTTTTTTGGGGTAAAGACTTATTTCTCCGAAATGAATTATGATGCATTTGAAAAGCTCTTGAGTTTGCTCTTTCAAAAAATAGTAAAAAACAAAAAAATCAAATGGGGACCAGTTGGACATTTAAACCATCAAAATAGCATAAACCCCCCCCCAAAAAAAAAAAAAAAAAAAAAAAAAAAAAAAAATCAAAAATTGGTGAAAAGAAAGAATTTTTGGAAACAAAGCTTCCTCGAAGCAAAATATTTCCAATTTCTGTACATAATTATGTACTGTTTCATATCACCAAGTTTGGTGTCATTCTATGCAACACTGAAAAATAATATCGACTCAAAGTTTGACTTTTGTCACTGCAAACTTGTTTTTCACGGAATTTTGTTTACTCATATAGCTCATAAGAGGAATATGTTTAGTTTTTATTTTACTTTTTAACTATTATATTATATTTTCGTAAAATAAAAATAAAAAAATGGATATCAAACCTGAAATTGAAATTAAACAGGAAGAATTAGATTTAGAAAATTACTCTATAACAAAAGTTCTCAGGATTGGTTTATAAATAATATATAATATATATATATATATATATTATATATATATAGTATATAATATATATATTATATATACTATATATAATTATTATATATATATATATATATATATATATATATATATATATATATATATATATATATATATATATATATTATATATATATATATATATATATAAATATATATATATATATATATTTAATATAATATATATTTATATTATATATATATATATATTATATAATATTATATATAATATATATATATAATATATATTTAGGGATGTACCGATACCAGAAAAGAGGCGATACCGATACTCTATTTTTTTAGGTTCCGATACCGGATACCGTTACCGATACTTTAATTAATATAATAAATACACAGTAATAAGATTAGAACATTGTGCAACTGCTTGGCAACTCAAGATGACATTCTCTTCAGAAAAAATCATCCTATACAGGATTCATATTTCAATATTTTGGTTGTGCCCAAGTATATTATTTATAAATTAAAAATAGTACCTTTAAGAATAAATAATTGCAAATATAAATAATAAATAACTTTTTTATGTATGTGTTTATTTAAAAAATATCCATTTCCCATTTTCAAGTAGTATTAACAAAGTATAGCTACTAGCTTTTTATGTTTAAACATGATTACAATTCAAGAAGACTTTAACTAGCGGACATATAAAGAATAAAAAAAATGAAAGAAGAGACCTCAATTAATAAGCCGAAAAGTTAAAATAAAAAACGCTATTACTCAAACATAACATTATAAAATACTCCTTTAAGATAGATATCATTCAATACTCAAATTTAAAAATTTAGTGATGCAAAAAACATAAAGCTTTCACTAGTATCTGGCGAGAGACTGTTCCTTTTGGGGGGGTGTTTTACATTCCTACCTAACCTACACTATAAAAACGCTCTCTCTCGACGGATGAAGGAGGTGCTGATAATTATTTGCCTGCCAGCACTGATAATATTGAAAACCTTGGCCCATTTTCATGGCACCGCATGAAAGGGATTCTCTTCTGTAGGCAGCATCTCTTTCACAGATCCTCATTTCCTCTTTCACAGACTGCAAATTTGAATATCTTAGCTCCTTGATGACTGTCTCTTCAGTTTTTACGATGAGGTTTTCCCTGCGTGTGATTCCTTTGAAGTTGAATGAGATGTCAATGCAATTTCGGCATGAACTTATTCAAAGTCTCTACATATCCAAATCCTCTTCATTTTCAGTAGGTTTATTTGCTGAAAAGCCACCATTCGTTCACTATCAGTTGCTGTTAGCCAGGGGCTGCAGATAGCGGCTTCCAACTTTCTCGTCTCTTTTTTTTTATTTTTTTTTTTTTTGTTCAAAACGAGCAAGCTCTCGGTTATGCTATTTTATGCATTCTGGAAAGTGGTTCACCGTCGGAGTGCCATTCTTGTGGGGTTTCACCAAGCATCATGAATACTTTCTTAGTACATTTTATATATTTAATATTTTACAGTTGTCACCAGGGTTGTGGAGTCGGTTCAAAAATTTTCCGACCCGACTTCTGCCCTCTTTCAAATTACCGTACTCGACCTCTTTGAAAATTACCGACCCGACTCCACCCTTTTGAAAAATACCGATTCCAACTCCGACTCCACCCTCTGAAAAATTTTAGAATATATATATATATATATTGAAAGTTATATATATATAAATATATATATATATATATATATATATATATTATAATATATATATATATATATATATATTTATATATTATATATATATATATTATATATATATATTATTATATATATATATATATAAATATAATATATAAGTATCAGAATGGACTGTGTACTTCATTGCAATATATATATTATTATATATATATATTAGGATGTTACGATACCAGAAAGAGGCCGATACCGATACCGATACCGATACTCTATTTTTTTTAGGTGCCGATACCGATACCGATACCGATACTTTAATTAATATAATAAATACACAGTAATAATGATAGAACATTTGTGCACTTGCTAGGCAAACTCAAGATGCATTCCCTGTACAAAACAATACTTAGTCATTTATATTTCATATTTGGTTGTGCCCAAGTATATTTATTTATAAATTAAAATAGTACTTTAAGGAATAATAATTTCAATATTAATATTAATAACTTTTTTATGTTTGTGTTTATTTAAAAAATATTCATTTTCCGATTTTCAAGTAAGTATTGAACAAAAGTTTTAGCTACAGCTAATATGTTTTAACATGATTACAATTTACATGAAGATTCTTTAACTAGCTACAATATAAAGAATAAAAATAATGAAAGAATTAATCAACTAATCAGCCAAAAAGTTAAAATAAAAAAACGCGATTTTACTTCCCATAAAATAATAAAATACTCCCTTAAGATAGATATCATTCAATTACTCAAATTCAAAAATTCACAAAATTGTGATGCAAAAACATGAAGCTTTCACTTGTATCTGGCGAGAGACTGTTCCTTTTGTTGGGGTGTTTACAATTTCCTAACCTAACCTTTACACTATAAATACGCTCTTCTCGCGACTTGATGAAGAGGTGCTGATAATTATTTGCCTGCAAGAACTGATAATAATGAAAACCTTGACCCATTTTCATGCCACCGCATGAAAGGATTCTCTTCTGTAGGCAGCATCTCATGTTTTCGTAGAGCCTCATCTCCTCTTTCACAGACTGCAAATTTGAAATTATCTTTGCTCCTTGATGCCTGTCTCTTCAGTTTTTACGATAGGTTCCCTGTGTGATTCCTGTGAGGTGAATTTCGGCCATTGAACTTAATCAAAGGTCTAACATATCCAAAATCCTCATCTTCAGTAGGTTTTTTTTGTTGAAAAGCCACCATCGTCACATCAGTGCTGGTGCCAGGGGTTGCAGATAAGGTGGCTTCCACTTTCTCTGTCTCTTTTTTTTTTTTTTTTGGCAAAAAGCGAGCAAAGCTCCTCGTTATGCTATTTTTAATGCTTCTAGAAGTGGTTTCACCCGTCGGAGGTTTGCCTTCTTGTGGGGTTCAGCTAGCTTAAGGAATTCCTATTAGAACTTTTAATTTATTTATTTTTACTTTGTCACCGCCGCTCACGGCAGAACCCTATTCAAGGAAGTTGGGTGTTGAACGCCTTAGAAGTTCACACTTAACGCAAATTACGCAAATAAGCACAGACGCAGGCTTTAAAGTTGGGGAGATTAAATTGTGTAGGAAACACAGATGATGGAAGAGAAATCCACAGAACAGAGGTGGCAGGAAAGGAAGCACCGCAGCGAACAGGCTGGAGTTACTAACATCAACACAAAAATCATGTGCCGACACACAGCACCCCTTGTTCTACGAGGGCGTCATAAAGGGTGGTGGTACGCGAGTGGGAAGTTCCCTCGAGCACTTGCCCCTACAGTACCTATAGAAAAGGGATAAAAGCACCAACATTCGCGCCGCAAGTATAAAGAGGTCAAGTGAACTAAGAAGTACAGGACAGTTTATTAAGTCTTTTGGCCTTTGGAACTCGGACCCTATCCAAAAGCCGGATGAACCAGAGAGCCCCGCCCCTCACAGATATTGAGAGCAGTACTCCA
>JABUQX010101571.1:10000-22348 GCA_015478945.1 Trachelipus rathkii
GTAGTACTACAAGTTTATCTAGATTATCTTTAATTCTAGAGAGTTTTTATATTTAAAAATATAATAAATTAGTGTATAAAATGTCCTTAAATAGAGATTTCACCATTTGAAAAAATGCGAGTTTTATTTTTAAACTTTGTTTTAAATGAAAAGTTATGGACAGATTTTAATATATATTTTTCAGTGTATACAGTTGATTATGTTAGCTTAAAACTGGCCAAAGTAAATGTTTGTTCCAAACAGTGCATAGTGGTTAAATCGCTGGGCCTAACTTGCGCCGCAGTCTCACATACTTTACCCAATACTTAATAGAACATGCTGAGTTTTGGTATTGGAACAAAAATTTAGGCTTTGTTGCCATGGGGAAAGTCGTAAAACATTACTCCAACTCATTATTATTAATCCTGTATAATATATGATATAGCCTGAATAATAATTAAATCAATTTTATATTACGATATAGCTAATTTAAATATATTAAACAGTTACTATATATTAAGTTAAAATTAAATAAAAAAATGAAATTTATAAATGGAAAATATGAATTCAAAAAAGTGTCAAAATTGTCTGACGATGGGGTGAATTGGGCCACCAGCATTTTTATTCTTATTTTATTTATCATTATTAAATTAATTACTTTTTACTAATTTTAATATAATAGATCAATTTCTATATTAAATAAAAATTAAAATATAAAATAATTTATACATAAAGAGGAATTTAAAAAGATGGCCCAATTCACCGCCACAATGGTGGTCCGAATTCACCCCTTCAAACTGTCTAAATGATCTTTATTTAAACTTAATAAAACTATGATTATGTAGATTAACATTATTTATTTTTGTTGTGCTTGAGACCTACTATAGGGCCTGATTTTTCAGGGAAAAAAATCCAAAAAGTAATTGTATTAGGGGAAAGTGGGGAGACGAAATTATACCTAAAGTGGCCAACGTCACCCCACCACGCTTATACAGATTATATAATATATATAATATATATATATATATTATATATATATATATATATATATTATATATATATATTATATATATATATAGTATATATAATATATATAAGGCTCAAAATTATATACATTATATAATCCACGCGTATAGACAAAGAGAAAAACAATGCATTAGAATTCTATTTCAAATACTGTATAAATATGTAAGTAGGTTGAAGGGCAACCGCGCCATCTGTTGTTAAGCCCTGAATTATTGTAGTATATAGTAGAATGTACAGTATTAGTAGAGAGAGTCTGACGCTGGTTTTCGTGTGAGAGAGACGTGTACAAAGACTGCTGTTACGCAGAAAGTATTATTTGTGTTTTTAGCATTCTAAGAGTAATCTAGTGTATTAAGATAACTCGTGTGATATTATTTTACAAGTTGATCATTCTTGTTATAAAGTGAAGCCATTCCTATTTATTATTCGTATTGAATCTATGCTTAAGACAAGCTACTATTTTCCATTGGTCGTTGAAGTGACCGCATCATCGTTTATCTATTCTACTGTTGCAGAAACACAGTAAGTCTATTTATTCCATATCACATTGTATGATAATTTCTACAAAGAAGATTATTCACTGTTATTATTCTACAAGATTTAATTGTTTATGCAAAGACTATTTGTGCAGAATCGCATATCTACGTTCCAAGATATTTTACTATATCAAGCTGTTTATCTCTCTCTCTCTCACAAGTGTATTTAAAGTTCCACGAAACCACGCTCTCTCAAAGATTCATTACAGACTCGATTTCTATTTAAATGCTAATGAATATATATTTGTATTATATTTAAGAAGATTTATTACTGTAAATAAAGTTGACAATCTCTGCTACGCATTTCTGTTGATAAGGATAAAGATATTATTTACTGAACTATTTTATTAAAGGAATGTGACTTCTATATTCTAAATTATTATTTTAACAAAGATATATATATATATATATATATATATATATATATATATATATATATATATATATATATATAATATATATATATTTTATTAAAGGAATGTGACTTCTATATTTCTACATTATTATTTAACAAGGATATATATATATATATATTATATATTATTAGATATTATATATATATATATATATAAGATATACTATTAAAATTTATTCTTATATGTGCATCGTCTCATTCAAGCCTCTTCTCTCTTCCAAGTTGACCAATAGTAGATAAGTCTGTAGCCACTGATGAGTCCCTCATCCTGTCCAGTTTAGCAATCTTCGAGAAGCTCGATCTTGTCTTTTCCATTGAGCGCACGGGGTATAAAATTTCTCAACACAAGTACCTGTATAAAAAAAAAATTTATTAAAAAACACTTGCGAAAAATATATATATATATATATATATATATATATATATATATAGTATATATAGTATATATATATTATATATATATATATTATATATATATATATATATATATTATATATATTATATATATATATATATATATGGCGCAGTCTCCAGATTAGGTGCCTTGTATCTAAAAAAAAACACTATATCTACATAAAACTTAATATATTTTTGAATTTAGCGTACATTATTGTAATGCAAGAACTAAAAAAAAAGAATTATAATTAATTAAATTTTTAATAATAACTCCAAAAAATATTATAATCGTACGTTTCAAAACTTAATTTAAACACGATACCCATAAACCAATAATACGTTTTCCTTATATAGTTTATTCAATACTTTAGGGGATAACTAAAAATATGGCATATAAATAAAAATAAAAATTAAAGTTAAATTAAATTAGAAAATAAATTGGCATATAGTTTAGGTTAGGTCAGGTCATCAAAAAAAATTTTAATTGTCTCTAGAACATCTTATCTATCATGACTGTGTGGTGTGTGTATGTATGTGTTGTGTAATGTGTGTGTGGTGTGGCGTTGCGCATATGTTCGCCTTAACATTGAAAAAAAAATATTGGGGGAACTCATGACTTTGGAACGCGAAAATTTGGGGAACGAGAGAATTATTATTATTATTACTTTTTTTATCTCACTTTATTTTATTTATTATTATTGTTAATTTATTATTATTACTTTTTTTTTCTCCTTTATTTTATTTTCTTCTTCATTTTCCTCCATTACAATGTGAGCTGATTTCAAAAATGGTAATTCAGTTTTTTACGTAGCTATCATAGTTTTTTTTTTTACATACATGGGACATCTAATCTGTAGTTCCATTTTTAATATATATTATAATATATATATATATATATATATGATAATACGTATATATATATATATTATATATATATATATAATATATATATATATTATATATATATAATTCTCAGAGTGGTACGTATCCCGCAATTTAAGTCCGCAATTCCGGAATACCAAAATAAATTGAGGAATTGCAATTGCGATAATTTGAAAAAATGTTGTGGAATTGCAGTTAGCGGAATGCCTATATCATTCCGCAGTTAGAGGACTACCAAAAAAAATTTGTGGGGTCTCAGTGGAATGCCAAAATTTATAGTCCACAAATTTTTACACGTTGGCCATCTTTGTACGTTTGATAGCAACACCGAAAAATCGTTTTTTTTTTTGTTTTTTTTCTTCTCTTCAAAGGATCATGTTTTTAAGAGAGGTTTCTTTTTTATTTTCTGTTGTAAAATTTCATCAAAATATTATAGACTGATTTATTGAGTGTTTATTAATCGACCGTCTTCAGTATCGATTAATATTTAGTTCTGCGATTGTCCTAGAAAGTTATAATGCAATATTGACATTTTTATTCGTAGCAACCCACTTTTTTCTTAATAGCTAGACTGTATGATTTATTTCAACATTCATGTTTGATTCAAGTTTTGTGCCTGACATTTGCTCTGCTTTTTATATTTTATCACTGAAGGCGGGTAACATTGATAATAATTTCGTGTTTTTTTTTTATTATGAATTTCCTGAGACCATGTGCCTTTAATATACTGGTAAATAAGTCATATGGGCTTAAACACGTTAAAATAATGCAGTGGTAATGTACTATTTGAGTAATTACAGATACTTAAACGTGAGAATTAAAATTATGGTGGTAAAAATTGCATTACACATGTGTCTTAGTAGCTTAGATTCCATTATAAATATCTATTTTTTTACTGCATAATTTTTGACGCAAGGTTGCCTACTATCTTTTTATTATGAATATTTTAAGACTAAATTATAATGAATATAATTTATGAAACGTGTCACCACCAAATTTCAGCAGATAAATTGTATTGTACAGTCAACATAAATGATGACATAAATATTCTAAACTTGGTCGCTCAACATGCTGAAGATTCAAAACACCAGGTATACTATCTATTATATATATCTAACTATATATTATATATATATAATATATTATATATATAGATATATATATTATATAAGTGATATATTATATATTATTATATATATATATATATATATATATATAGTATATATATTATATTATTAATATATATAATAATTTTTTCAAATTATTTGGAATATTTTCCCAAAAACGAGGAAGAACCTACTAGGAAAGTAATTATCCGTTCATCCGGCCGGATAACAATGAATATTACGCCGGATACCGGATAGTCCAAGAAACTTGGCCGGATAGGTCCGGATACCTGAATAGTTGGCCGGATATTCTGGCCCTCCCTAATATATAATATATATTATTATATATAGTATTATATATATATATATATATAGTATATAATATATATATTATATATATAATATGATATATTAGTTATATATATATATCATTTATTATTTATATATATATATATAATTCATAATATAGCCTTATTAGAGGGTAAATTTTGTTTACCTGTGTTAAATGTATAGTAGAGGTGAGACTATGGTCGGAGTCCAAGAGGGGTATAGATCTAAAGTACAGTATGTTCAGATGGACAATCTTGGAGGCGTGTTAGGTGTGAGATAGATATTGGCAAATAGAGGAATGAACGTAGTTAGAGAGTTTGTGGTGTTGAAAGAAAGGAATAAATGAGAGAAAAAATGAAAGTACGTTGAGATGGTTTGGGTGCATGTCTAAAAAGGATGGATGATAGTCGGTTGGTTAAGCAGATGTATTAGTGGTGATGTTGTGCTGGGCAATCGATCGGTGAACGGACGAAGGAAAAGTGGAATTGAATCAGTAAGGAGATGCCTTGAAGGAGAGAAATGTGAGTTTTTAGCAGAGGCGAGAGAAAGTGCAAAATAGAAGTGATGGCGGGGTTTTGTTATAGGGGTATGTTTTGTTAGCTCCACCTGGGCTAAGGGATGAACCCTACATTGGCGAGATGCCATGGTGAGGGTCCGTCAGGGTCCCTTGAAGCTCTAGGATGGATTTTCTGAACTGCGACGAGCTCTCACTAAATGGTATAAAGGGGGCGGAAAGACTTGTGGGCTTTCTTTCGTCTTTCGTCATATTCTTCTAACTATGTTTCTGTTCCAATGCCATGTTCTACGCACTCTTACCCCTCTAGTCTTGGAAGGAGATTGAGAAGGTGGGTGAAGATTGATGTCTATATATATATTATATTTATATTATATCATAGTATATATATACTATATATATATATTATTTTCTATTATATATATATTATATATATAATATATTAATATATATATATATATAGGGCTGTAGACAATTTTTTTTTTTTTCGGTTTTTTTTTTTTATTAAGAACTATATATATACGGTATATATATATATATATATAATATATAGTATATATATATATATTATAAAAATTATACGATACACTTTATTAATATTTGCATGTTTTCAAGAATAAAGGTGAAAATTAAATTTCGTCTATATATATATATATATATATATATATATATATATTATTACTGGTCAACATAGAAGTGAAGGGTCCAATATTTGTTTCGGGCTGAGCCCAATTTTCACCTCCAAAGATGGACATAAAATTCTTAATTTTTTTGGGCCACTACTGATTTAACTGAATGAAATTTGCAGTATGTTTGAGCTTGGGTAGTTTTTCTTCCTTTTTTTCTGTGTACTCCGTAGTCATTCTTTCAGAAATTTTCAATTTTCTGAAAAACTATGTTTTTGACATTTTTGGCTTCAAGCTTCTACAATTTTTTCGAATGACTTCAAAATTGAAAGTATGCATAGAATGTGTCCATTACTTTACAAATGCCATCACATCATTAGGTGAATTATTAAAAATTACGATGTATTTTCTTCAAATACAGTGCCATTTTTTTTATTTTAAAGCCTAGTATGAAGACTTACCTCCGCATTGCTCTCGAGATCAGGATGAAAATTTCAGAGCATATGTAGTGGAATATTTGGGAAATTTTAAATTTTTCTTTTGAGTATACAAAAAAATTATCTAAGTAAAAAAGATGCATCCACCCGACTAATAAAGCTCCGAAAATTTGATGTTGATGGGATAAGTAAAAAAAATAAATATCACTTTTCCAAAAAAACACATTTTTTTGGAAAAGTGAAATAATATTGATATTGCTTAGCCTATTGCATCTGACTATGTCTAGTTTCAAACATTGATAAACACTTCAAACTACTCTTATAACCTCAGTAATTTGTTTTCTCTAACTCAAAAATTAAAATTTCAAAGTTTCCAAAAAAAATTGTTTTTTTGAAAATTTGTTCCAAAAGACAACACAAATTTACTTGTCATATACAAGTAAATATCTAAATAAAAATTGTGCATCTCCAAAGACTGCATATGCTCTGACAATTTCATCCAGATCACATGAGCAGAAAAAAAGTTATCGCAATTTTTCATTTAAAAAAAACTCATGAAAGTGGTTTTGACATTTTGGACATTGCTCAAGCAACAAATTTAATAAAATCAAAAAAATATTTCGTGCATTTTGTAGGTAATGGACCCATCAAAGTATATTTCAAGTATGAAATCATTTGAAATACATTGTAAAAGTTGAAGGGAGCAATGAGTCAACACATAGGTTTTGAAAAATGACAAATTCTGAAAAGAATGACTATAGACAAAAAAAAACACTCGAAAACGACGTTTTAGTGGTCAGAAAAAGCTACAGTTTGTTTTTTTTTTCCTATCAAAATTAGATGAAAATTAAGAATTTTATGTCCATTTTTAGGGGGTGGTGAAAATTGGGCTCAGTCCGAAGCAAATATAACATTGACAGTAATGTAACATTAATAGTAATTTGAAAATAAAAATTAAAGATATCATTTTCTTCATATAAAAATTTCTTAATTTTATCTCTTAACAACAAAATGATTGATAACTTCCTTCGTTTATATTGTGCAGCTACGATAAACACTCATTAAAGCTAGTTCTGTTAGGCTTTCTTCTCCTGTAGAATTGAAAAAGTATGTTTTGAGCCTTTTCAGAGTAGAGAAATATTTTTATTTGAAGTTCACTGTTTATATATATATAATATATATACTATATATATATAGTACCATATATATATATATATATATATTATATATATATATATATATATATATATATATTTTATATATATATATATATATATATATATAGTATACTATATATATATATATATATTATATTATATTATATATATATATTATATAGGTATATATATATATATATATAATATTTATATATATATATCGAAGGTATATATATATATATATATATATATATATAATACATCTGCCAGGTCTTCCATCCTTTTTCCTCTTAGGTCTGATTTTATAATGCTGAGAGCAGAAAAAGCCGTTCAGCGCTAACTTGCTTTGGAGGTAGAGCGTCGACGCTTTCGACTAAGCTCTTCAATATCTAGAAGTTTTTCATACTCATCTTCTGAAAGCTATCTGAAAAATGACTTGAGAAGGTAGAAATGGGGATATAGTTGTAGTTTTATCACTTACAATATGTTTTAGATTTTCCTTTTCTTCCTTTGAACTTCCTGCAACCCTTTAATACAAATGACCAAATTGCAAAGTGTAGATTAAGCTTTTTGTTGTTGATCTTCAGTTGGCTTACCTGTTTTTAGATAGGATCAGTATAAACAGCAGCTAGTAGATTATCATTGTCAATGAGAGAAAATTTCTCTTCGTACCATGGAGTTTTTTTAACCTGCCCTTCATGTTTCAATTTGAATTATATTCTAACAAATTTCAACTTCCACCTTATACCGCATCTATAATTTAAGATGCTGATAGAAATTTAAAAACTGCTCATGGTACGCAGAGAATTTCTCTCATTGACAAAGTGATAATCTACTAGCCTGCTGACTTTATAGTCTGATCCCTAGTTCTACACGGGTTTAGCTAACTGAAGATCAACAACAAAAGCTTAATCTACACTTTGCAATTTGGTCATTTGTATTAAAGGGTTGCAGGAAGTTCAAGAAGAAAAGGAAACATCTAAACATATTGTAGTGATGAAACTACAACTATCCCATTACTACCTTCTCAAGTCATTTTTCAGAAAGCTCAAAAGATGAGTATGAAAAGCTTCTAGATATTGAAGAGCTTAGTCGAAAGCGTCGACTGCTCTACCTCCAAAGCAAGTTAGCGTTGAACGGCTTTTTTTCTGCTCTCAAGCATTATAAAATCAGACCTAAGAGGAAAAATGATGGATGACCCTGGCAGATCTATTATATATATATATATATATATATATATTATACCTTAATATATATACAGTATAGCTATATATATATATATATATATATATATATATATATATTATATATATATATACTATATATATATATATAATATTATATATATATATATATAGTATTATATGATATATATTATATATTATATAATAGTATACTATATATATATATATATTATATATATATATATATTACGCGTATATAATATATATATATATAGTATATAGGTATATATATAAACGTGAACTTCAAAAAATTTTCTCTACTCTGAAAAGCTCAAAACATACTTTTTAAATTCTACAGGAGAAGAAAGACTAACAGAACTGCTTTAATGAGTGTTCATCGTAGCTGCACAATATAAACATGAAGGAAGTTATCAATTATTTTGTTGTTAAGAGAATTATTTTGTTGTTAAGAGATAAAATTAAGAAATTTTTATTGAAGAAAATGATATCTTTAATTTTTATTTTCAAATTACTATTAATGTTACATTACTGGTCATGTTATATTGCTTCGACTGAGCCCAATTTTCCACCCACCGGTCTAAAATGAAGATAAAATCTTAATTTTCATCTAATTTTGATAGGAAAAAAAAACAAACTGTGCTTTTTCTGACCACTAAAACGTCGTTTTCGAGTGTTTTTTTCTTTGTCTGTAATCATTCTTTCAGATTTGCATTTTTTCAACCTATGTTTTTGACATTGCTCCTTTCAACTTTTACAATTTATTTCGAAATGATTTCATACTTGAAATATACTTTGATGGGTCCGTTACCTACAAAATGCACGAAATATTTTTTTGATTTTTTAAAATTTGTGCTTAGCAATGTCAAAATCAAAACCCACTTCATTTGGTTTTTAAATGAAAAATTGCGAATAACTTTCTTCTGCTCATGCGATCTGATGAATTCGTAGAGCAATATGTCCGTCTTGGAGAATTCACAATTTTTATTTAGCATATTTTACTTTGGTATATGCAGTAATTTGGGTGATTGTTTTTGGAACCAATTTCAAAAAAAATTTTTTTGGAATTTTGATTTTTATTTTGAGTATAACAAACATTATGCTAGTAAAAAGATGTATCTTGCCCGGCTATACAAACTCTGAAAATTTGATATTGATCGGACAAGTAGAAAAAGATATATCAATATTATTTCACTTTTCCAAAAAAATGTGTTTTTTTTGGAAAGTGATATTTATTTTTTTTACTTATCCCATCAACATCAAATTTTCGGAGTTATATAGTCGGGTGGGATGCATCTTTTTTACTTAGATAATTTTTTTGTATACTCAAAAGAAAAATTAAAAATTTTTCCACATCATTCACTACATATGCTCTGAAAATTTCACCCTGAGATCGCATGAGAAGAAAAAAAAGTTATGCAATTTTTCATTTTAAAATAAAAAAAAAGTGGATTTTGAATTTTGACATTGCAAAGCACATATTTAAAAAATCCAAAAACTATTTCGTGCATTTTGTAGGTAATGGACACATCTATGCATATTTCAAGTTTGAAGCATTTCGAAAAAATTGTAGAAGTTGAGCCAAAAATGTCCAAAAACATAGTTGGAGAAATGAAAATTCTTGAAAGAATGACTAGCAGACACAGAAAAAACACTCGAAAACGACGTTTTAAGAGTTTCAGAAAAGCTACAGTTTCTTCTTTTTCTTATCAAATTGCGCAAAAATTAAGAAATTTTATGTCGCATCTTTGGAGGTGAAATTTGGGCTCAGCCCGAACAAATATTGGAACGCCCTGCCCTTTATTGAAGTATATAGATATTATATATATATATATATATATATATATATATAATATTATATATATATATATATATATATATATATATATATATATAATATAAATAATATAATATATATATATTTATATATATATATATATATATATATATACGCGTAATATATATAGTCTTAATAAAAAAAACGAAAAAAATTTTTGGTTACAGCCCTATATATTATATATATATATATATATTATATATATTATATATATATATATATATATATCTATATAATATATATATATATTATATATATATATATATATATATCATCTTCACCCACCTTCTCTCCTTCCAAGACTGGGGGTAAGGTGCGTAAAGCAATGCATTGGAAACAGACAAGTAGTAGAGAATATGAACGAAAGACGACAAGAAAGCCCAGTTTTCGCCCCTTTATACCTTTAGTGAGAGTGTCGGCAGTCAGAAAATCCATCTAAGAGCTTCAAGAGACCTGACTCGGACCTCACCATGGCATCTCGCCAATGTAGGGCTCATCCCTTAGCCCAGGTGGGCTACAACCATCCTAATAACAAAACGCCGCATTCACTTCTATTTTGCACCTTTCTTCTCGCCTCTGCTACACTCACATTTCTTCCTTCAGGCATTCCTTTACTGACTCAATCCCTTTTCCTTCGTGCTTCCCAGCCTGATCGAATTCCCAGCACACTTTCACGCACTATAAACAGTCTTGCTAACCAAACCGACTATCATCATCCTTTCCACATGACCAACCATCGCAACGTACTTTCATCGATTCTCTCATTTATTCTTTCTTCTTTTTCTCACAACCTACTCTAATACGTTCATTCCTTATTTTTTGGCATTCTTTCTCAACACCTAAACGGCCCCTAGATAGTTCATCTGAACATACTGTACTTTAGATCTATACCTCTTACTCCAGACCATAGTCTCACTACTATAACATTAACACAGGTAACAAAATACCCTCATATATATATATATATATATACTATATATATTATATATTATATATATATATATATATAGATATATATATATATATCTATATATATATAAAATATATATATATATATATATATATATATATATATATATATATATATTAGGGATGGGCCGGATATCCGGCAACTATCCGGTATCTGGCCTATCCGGCCAAGTTTTTGACTATCCGGTATCCGGCCGGATATCATTGTTATCCGGCCGGATAACCGGATAATTACTTCCCTAGTAAGTTCTTCCTCGTTTGGGAAATATTCCACAATAATTTTGAAAATTATATATATAAAAATATATATATAATTAAATTATATATATATAATATATATATATATATATATATATATATATATATATATATATATATATATATAAAATAATTTGAAAAATATATATATATATATATATATATATATATATATATATATATATACTTGGTTAGACTTTCGATGTTGGATACCAATGTTATATTATTTTATTCATCATTTATGTTGACTGTACAAAAACAATTTTATCTGAAATTTGGTGGTGACACGTTTCATAAATTATGGTGAAAAATATAGTATATTAAAATATTAATAATATATATTATAAATATAATAAAACGTACGGTAACAAATATATGCATTTTATATGGAATTAAGCTACCAAGACACATTTTAATGCAATTTTTACCACCATAATTTTATTCTCCCGTTTAAGTATTTAATTACTAATAGTAATTACCACTGCTTATTTTAACGTGTTTAAGCATTGTAATTATTTACAGTATATAAAGGCACATTCTCGAAATTCCATAATAAAAAAAAAACACCGAATTTTATTTTCAATTGTTTACGCACTTTAGTGTACATCATTATCAAAGCAGAGTCACTTTCAGCGCAACAACACCTAATTAATGTGACAATGAGGTAAATAAATATAT
>JABUQX010101572.1:0-12500 GCA_015478945.1 Trachelipus rathkii
TTCAAAACCAAATTTCTTGAACCACGTGTTTCACAGAGGGTGAAATTTTATTTAGTATGCCCATGTGATGAAATGCTGCTAAAGGCAGAAATTTCATCAGCCAATAAAAAGGAAAAGATAACGGAAACAGACACACATTTCCCATCTGTCAGCGAAACCATTACTGAATCCATGAACGTTCTTTTGGCTTCTAGCAGCGTTGAAGAGTCTTGTTCAGAGGTGTCAAAAGACACTCTGTCACTGATCGAAGATTATTAAAAGTGAAAACTCTTGGAATCGGATAAAGATTCATTGGTTTGATGGCGTGATAATAGTAAAAGTTTTCCACATCTTGCAGAACTCACCATGGAATACTTAGCATGCCCTTCAACAAGTGTAGCTTGTGAGCGTCTTTTCAGCTGTGCAGATCTCATTTACGAAGAAAAGAGAAGCAAACTCTCCTTTGAAAGGGCTCAGAATCTTTAGTTTTTGAAGCATAATTTGAGAATTATTAATTTCAAGTATTATTATTATTATTATTATTATTATTATTATTATTATTATTATTATTATTATTATTATTATTATTATTATTATTATTATTATTATTATTATTATTATTATTATTATTATTATTATTATTATTATTATTAGTAGTAGTAGTAGTAGTAGTAGTAGTAGTAGTAGTAGTAGTGATGGAACGAGTTCAGCGGCAACCTAAGGAATGCGAGCGTTCTGCTCATTCTTATCAGCGTTAGCTGATAAGAACACATGTTTCAAGATAACGTTAAGTGGTTTTAGTCCTAACATGTTACGTAATTATTTTTTATTTATTTTTTATTTATTTTTATTTATTTTTTTATTATTATTATTATTATTTATTATTATTATTATTATTATTATTATTATTATTATTATTATTATTATTATTATTATTATTATTATTATTATTATTATTATTATTATTATTATTATTATTTATTGTATTTTTATTTTATGTTTATTTCTTTATATGTATTATTCCTGACACGGCAACATGTGCAGTAGTATCCCCAGCGTTCGTTGGAGTTGCTGTCACCATAGAGCGCGTGAGCGCCCGACTCCGGCTCCGACTCCGGCTCCGAAACGCAAGCATGCCTCTCTGACTCTGCCAGCGAGAACGAATCTGGTTCAGCCCCTGAAGTTTTTTCTTATTCTTATTATTATACTTATTATTATTATTATTATTATTATTATTATATTATTATTATTATTATTATTATTATTATTATTATTATTATTATTATTATTATATTATTATTATTATTATTATTATTATTATTATGAAATGATTTTTAGGCACCTGCACCGGCTCCGGCTCAGCCTTGGTCTCCGATTATATATTCTATAGAGGGTTATTTATTTATCATTAAATTTATAAAAGATGACGAGCTAACTCTGTCAGACGGTTACGTCCTGGTCCCCTGAAGCAAATCCAACTTTCTAAAATCGAGTGGCCTGTGAATATTGAGCCTTGCAGAGATTCAGAGCTGAATTTCTAGAAATAGCTTACAGGAATCTGAGAGCTACCTGGCACTAAAGCTGGAGCCACTGGTGTGCCGATTTAATAAAACAGTCGTATAACAACAATATTGGTGTGTTTAGAGAAGAATGTCCCAGATCCTGAATATGATATATAAGTCAGTATAGGTTTAGGCCCCATTGAGGGGGATCCTGACTGAAAGAGCACAGAGCGCAAAACAAAGGACGAAGGAGGAAGAAAGCAAGGATGAAGAAGAATAAGGAGTAAAGAATAGAAGAAGGAATCTGACCAGATAGGAGTTGACAGCTGCACCGGTGCTTGCTCCGGTGCGGTGAAGAGTTATTAAATATTTGTGTAATGATACAATATTGGTGTCTTTATATATGTATTTCAAATTTACAGATCAGCTGATCACTGACTAGGTGATCCACAATTAAATTTTATATTTAAAATATAAAGTTTAATCGTGGGGACACTTTTATAAATATGAAATACCAAACAAATATTTAAAAAAAAGCAAAATAAAATATATCATGAAATAAATTAGATTTATATTTATTATATAAATAATAGATATAAATAAAATTTATTATGAATTACCTCAATACAAAATGTCAACACAAGTACCTGAGCGGCTGACGGAGTGTAGACGCTAAGCTTTCTGCTGTACATAGAAAACGGACACAAAGACACATGTGAGCGTATCACCACAAGATATTGCAAGCACAATTATATTACATTGAACATTCCATCCAGGTTAGGTTATGGTGATAAAATAACGAAAATAAGAACATTTAAATAAATTAAATATTTTGCACTTCGATATTAGCACAGAAGGAGAATAAATAAATAAATAAATGGAACACTTAATTAACGTATAATCACATAAAACATTTAGCAACTGAGCACTTCTTAGTGTAAAATTGATCGAGACAAATTACAACCGTGAGAACTACCAACCACAAAGCATTTCGCCTTGAAGCAAAAATAAGAGAGAGTCCCGAAAAAGTTACTTACATCGCTATAAACGTAAAAGATGGTAAACTAGACTACCAGATTGACCACTAAGAAAATAGTGCAAATAGAACAAGGAAAGAAGTATATAGTAATGACCTGAAATCAGAAGAAATATATATACGCAAGCACAGTAGATGGGGAGGAGTTTACATCCCTACAACGAGAGAAGAAATCGAAGCAATCTCAGAATCTCAGAAGGAAAAATACAACGATTATTGAAGATCTTACACTCCACACCTTCTTTTTGCAATTAAAATAAAAACTTAAAATATTTCATATAACTTCTTAAAATAAAACTGTTTATATATATATATATATATATATATATATATATATATATATATATATATATATATATATATATATATATATATATATATATATATATATATATATATATATATATATATATTTTTTCTCTCTCTTTTTATATATATATACAGTATAAAAAATAAAAAAATATTATATATATATATATATATATATATATATATATATATATATATATATATACTACACATATATATATATATATATAAAAGTTTGCTTGCTTGCTCTCTCTCTCCTTATAACATATTTATACAAAATAATAGTAAATATATATACACAAAACATTCTGATGTGCGTTGTTAGCAAAATCGTAAAGATCACGTGATCCAAAAGTGACGCTTTCAAACAAATGATATTTATGATTCTCTTAACAAGCACAATTATTAATTAAAAGAAAATACGACTTGTATATATATATATATATATATATATATATATATATATATATATATATATATATATATATATATATATATATATATATATATATATATATATATATATACATATGAATATGTTGAATGGCCCCACACGATCATTACATACTATAAAGAAAGGGGGAGGGTAGCAAACAAAGCGGGGGAATGCTGACTATGAAACACAAATTATATGCAGTATGTAATCATCGCATTACATATTAGGCCCCTTTTCACAAGCAAATTGCTTGCAATTTAGCTTTATTTACATACTTATATACATTTATGTTTCATCCTTTTGCTCCTTCTTCGGCGGATGCCTCTTCGGATGATCCGGATGTTCCTTCATCAGAAGATCTACTCAAATAATCCGCAATCACATTGTCTTTCCCACAAATGTGATTAAGAATGAAACGGTATCTCTGTAAGAACAGAGACCACCTCATAATCCGTGAGTTTTGATACATTTTCTTGTTCATGGCCGTCAAATGCCGGTGGTCGGATTGCAAGATAAACTCCTTCCCGTAAAGATATGGCTCGAACTTCTTTATGCCCATAACAATCGCTAACGCTTCCTTTTCTAGCGTTGAATACCTCTTCTGGGTCGGGGAGAGTTTCTTGCTTCCGTACGCCACGGGATGCAATATGCCATTATCTTCTTGTAGTAGGACGTATCCTAACGACGAATCTGAAGCATCTACTTGAAGCGTAAATGTTTGATCCAATTTTGGCATTCTAAGTATCGGTCTTGAACTCAGGGCTTCTTTTAGTTTCACAAACGATTCCTAATGTTTTTCTTCCCACTTTATCTTCGTCGGCTCACCTTTTCTTGTGAGATCTGTGAGTGGTGCGGCAACCTTTGCGTAATCTTTCACGAAATCCTGGTAATATCCCGTTAGACCTAAAAATGAACGCACCTGCTTTTTGTTACAAGGTGGCTCGGCCTACTTTCTTCCGTTACCAATGTGGTGTCCCAGAAATTCCACGTTAGATGAAGCAAACTCACATTTTGTGGGGCGAATGGTGAAACCTTCTTCTTTCAATCTACCAAGAACATTCCGTAGGGTGGTCAGGTGATCGTGCCAGGTCTGTGAATGTACAATGATATCATCAATGTAGAAATCTACATCTTTGAATCCATCAAGTATTGTCCTCATGGCTCTTACGAGGGTAGCGCCGGCATTCACCATGCCAAACGGAAGCTTGATATAATGAAAATGACCGTCCTCGGTCGAGAATCCGGTCTGGATGTCTGTCTTCTGGTTTAATCTTTATTTGCCAGTAGCCCTTGACAAGGTCAAGTTTTGTGAAATACTTGTCCCTGGCAAATTTCGTAAATAAGGTTTGGGATGTGGTCATCGGCTCTGGATCAAACACTGTGATCCTGTTAAGAGCCCTGTAGTCTGAACAGACTCTCTTACTTCCATCTTTCTTATGTACCACAACCACAGGCGCAGAATAGGACGACGTCGAGGGTACTATGATACCCATTTTTATCATCTTTTCCGTCTCTTTCTTCAGCTCAGTACGGGTGGTATACGGAAGCTTGTACGGTCTGAGCCTTATAGGTGTTTCGTCGATGAGGTCGATAGCATGAAAATCATTTTTAGCTGTGCCAGGCACATCCGTAAATATATCTTCATACTTCTCCAAGATGGTCATCAGGTCTTTCCTCATAGGATTTGTTATTTCCGTACTGACTTTCGTATCTGATAGTTTCTCCTTTTGTACAGGTGTTGGGTCAATATCCACAAGGTGGATGTTCTCTTCGTTCTCCGTATCAAGTATAACCGCAGAAGCACCTATCCCTCCATGATGTTGACCTTCTTCCTCTTCTTCACTCTCTTCTCTTACGTTGTACTTCTTGAGCAGGTTAATATGATAGGTTTTTATGACGTCACCAACCTGTATCCGGTAATTGTCCTTACCGTATGGTTCAACCACTGGGTAAGGTCCACCCCAACGCATGAGCATCTTATTATTGGACGTCGGTAGGAGCACTAGAGCCAAATCTCCTACTTTCAACTTTCTGCTCTTCGCGCCTCTGTCATAATATTTCTTTTGTGAAATTTGGGCTTTCGCTAGGTTTTCTCTCGCTAGCTTTAACGTCTCGTTCAGGCGTTCTTGCTAATCAAATACATAACGGTATGTTGATCTTGCCTCATCAGGGTTAATATCACCCGCCCATATTTCATGTAGTATTTGCATAGGACCTCGCACAGTCCTCCCATACAAAAGTTCGAAAGGTGAGAATCCTGTGGAGTCTTGTGGAGCCTCCCTGTATGCAAACAACAATGGTTCCAAAAACTTGTGCCACTTCCGGACTTGTTCGTCGCACATTCTCTTAAGCATACGCTTCAGCGTACCATTAAATTTTTCAGTAAGTCTCTGTCCTTATAGACGCTTGAGAACTTTTGCTTAATGTTAAGCATCTTAGTTACATCTCTCATCAAATCAGAATGGAACTGACGTCCATTGTCACTTAGAATTTCTTTAGGCACTCCAAGCCTCATGAAAATTGATACCAGACTTTCAGTCACTTTCTGAGCCGTAATACTTTTCAGAGGTACTTCCTCTGGGTATCTAGTCGCTGCATCTACGAGTGTCAACACATACTGGTGTCCCTCGGATGATGGTGGCGAAATTGGACCTACTAAATCGATGACGACTCTCTGGAAAGGTTCTTCTATTATCGGCATGGGACATAAAGGAATCCTCTTCACAGCTCCCTTAGAACAGGTCCTTTGACAAATGTCGCAGGAGTAACAGTGTCTGGACACGTCTTGGTGTAAGTTCGGCCAGAAGAACTGTTGAGTGATCTTCCCCATCATCTTCTTAACACCCTGGTGGCCTCCGAAGATCTTATCGTGAGCCACTCTCATCACTCTACTCCTATACTCTTAGGTACCACGAGTGTGACCCTTTCTAGCTGATTTTCAACTATTCTCTTGTACAAAATGCCGTTCTTCAAAATATATTTGTTTTCACCTTTTTCCAAAGACTTCCAAATCTTTTGTAGAGTCGCGTCATCTCTCTGTCTCTCTTTAAACACTTTACGGTCACTGATTAACTCAGTAATTTGACCATCGTGAACATCCTCCATTTGGTTCACGGCTGCGACACATTGTGTCTTCGAGCTGTCACTGTGGGGCATTCTGTCATTTTTCAATATGACATTATTTACAAAGATGTCAATCTGACTCTCATCTTCCACTGTACTTTGTACATTAGATCCCTCAATAGTGTCTGGCACTTCCATATTACTTCCAGTATTTTCGTGTGGTGCAGTGTAAACTACTTTACCTTTATCAGCTGCTATATCTTCACTTCCAAAAGAGGAAATATGGAAATCTCGTTCCTTGAACAATGGTGTATCCGCGGTTGTGTCTTTCTTCTCTACAAGCATGATTGATGACTGTTTGACAGACGGTGCTTCCTCCATAAACTTTTCATCTTCCGTTCTCGCCTCTACAGACGTATGATCATTTTGTTTGGCTTTGCGCCTCACCATAGATTCTTCAGTCGAATCTTCTTCAGCACGCTCGACAATGGGGAACAATAACTCTTTCTGAGTTTCTTCGTCTTGCACAAGGTGCTGACCGTGACACTTAGTCTCTTCCCATGCGAGGTTTGGCTGATATGGGGGAAGTGCCCCTTCGATGTTTCCTATAATTAGATCATACACGACCTCTGGCAGCACTGCTGAGGTCGTTTTACCCACGAAGTAGGGGGTGTCTATCTCGACGTTTGCGAGTGGAACTTCTCGGGTCGTACTGTCTAAAAGTCTCATGGTTGTATGCGTGCCGGTATAGCACTCCTTGGGTACATACTTTTGGCGTATGACTACCAAATTACAACCGGTATCCCTTAATAACTGGACATGATACCCATTAACTTTCCCATGTGTTATAGGCAAGTTGTGTGAATAGCGATCAAATCCGCCCACAACTACTGTATCTTCAAAAATAGACGGTTCTTCACCTGAGAAATTCAGGACTTCATTTCCGTTCTGGAAACCTACGGACGCTGCCGTACTCTTGCCGTCTTCCTTCTGCCTATTACCTGAATTACTAAAATTCTTGCCACTGCTGTTGAAGTATGAAGGGCATCTCTTCTTTGACACCTGTAACAGACGAGTACAGCTCTAGACTCGCTGCTACTACGACGTTTTTCTTGTCGTTCATTAACCCCATTATTATTTTTTGCTGCGTTTTCCGTTGTTCTTGGCGTGTGTTGGTTGGCGTTCTTAGAGTTATCATTTCTGTGATAACTATTTCCATTGACTCTCGATCTAAAATAGTTGCTGTTGTTGTTGTTTTTTACATTATTTTGACTCTGGTTTCGTGCGTGACCTGACGTAAGTTTTATATGATGAGCTTCAATGTAGTTTTCAGAACTACTTACAATACTTTCGATATCCTTGTCTTTCTTCTCTATTAGATAGGTGGCAAGCTCCTTTGGCACCGTGCTCAAATATTTATCGATCGAAAAGAAATCGATCAATTCATCAGCAGACATTTTAACTTTGGCCGCGGTCAACCACTTTCGGAGAGCTTCAACAATTTTTCTTATATATACACACTAGGGCTGTCATCTTCAGCCGGGCATATGTTCTTATATTTCAGTGAGATTGTAACGAATCAATAATGCTCTCTTCAACTCTTCATAGTTTTTCAACTCTTCGACCGTGTATTTGTTAAAAACTTCTACTGCTTTTCCCGTGAGGAATGTACCTAGTATCAGAGCTTGTTTTTCTTTTGGCAAGTCGTTGGCTGCTGCTTGCTTCTCAAACATCAACATATATTCCTCTATATTGTTGATTTTCTCATCGAAATTTGGCACTTATGATGTTAGTAACCTCGCGGTCCCTATTTACCATATATATATATATATATATATATATATATATATATATATATATATATATATATATATATATATATATATAGCAGTAGATATATATATATTAGTTATGTTGTTATATATATATATATATATATATATATATATATATATATATAATATTATTATTTATATATATATATATATATATATAAATAGAAGAAAGATAAAGAAAGAAAGAAGATATATATATATATATATATATATATATATATATATATATATATATATATATATATATATATATATATATATATATATAATACACACACACACATGATATACACACACACACAAATAATAATAATAATAATAATATTGCATCACTAATTTGACAAATAACGTGTTTACACTTGAAACGAGAAACGACGAGCGACAAGTTCAAACATGTTGAAACACTGACTAAAATAAAAGCACAGAAAATGGAAGAATAGTATCATTCTCATTTGCATCATTTTAGAAACAAGTACTGCGGTTGGTTCCTTTATCGTTCATCAGTATTAAGTATTAACTAATAGTGCTGTGTTGATTATTAAAAATGTGGAATAATACTGCCCAATTTTAAAAAATGGACAAATTTGTGATAAAACGAAGTGCGCCGTCTACATCTGGTGAAACAATAAAGAAAAAGACCAGAGTGTACAAAGATGCATATTTAAAATATGGATTTATTTCCCTGAATGACAAGCCTCAATGTGTTGTTTGCTTTCAAGTTCTATCCAGGGAAAGTATGAAGCCATCAAAATTAATCCGACATTTGGAATCAATACATCCGTCTCTTAAAAGTAAACCGCTAGAATTCTTCGAACGTAAATCACATATCTTGAAAGATCAAAAAACTTCTATTGGCAAAGCAAGCCAAAGTGAAACAGCAACACTTCAAGCATCATATTTAGTAGCACTAAGAGTGGCAAGGGAATGTAAGCCCCACACGATTGCTGAAAATCTTATTCTTCCCGCCGCTATTGATATGGTCAGTGTGATGATAGGCCCGGAAGACGCAAACAAATTGAAAAATATTCCACTTTCAAATGACACAATATCGAGACGTATCAATGAAATGGCTACCAATGTTTACAATCAAATAATTGAAAAGATGAAATCAAGTGAATTTTTTGCCATTCAGTTTGATGAATCAACTGATGTGTCGAATATGGCTCAGTTTTTATGTTTTGTTCGGTACGAATGCGATGGGTCAATTAAAGAAAATATGTTATTTTGCAAATCAATACCAGGTCATGCAACTGGACAAGGGCTTTATGACGTTTTTAATGAAGCAACAAAAAACGAAAGCTTGAACTGGAATAAATGTATTGCGGTGTGTAGTGATGGTGCAAAAGCGATAACAGGGAAGATCAGTGGCTTGATAGCAAAATTAAAAGATCTTATGCCATATAAAATGGACACACAGACATGCTCTTGCCACAAAAAAGATGCCAGATAATTTAAGAAATGTTCTGTATGAATCTATAAAAATGGTTAATTCTATTAAAAATCGACCGCTGCAGAGTAGATTCTTTTCAATACTGTGCGATGAAATGGGCTCCAACAAAGGCACTGCCTTTCCATACTGAAGTCAGATGGTTGTCGAGAGGAAAAATGTTAACAAGGCTTTTTGAATTGAGATGAATTGGAAATCTTTTTTAAAGATCAAAATAATTCGTTTTAAGATTGTTTGCAAGATGAGTTTTTGTTACTGCTCGCCTACTTGGGTGATATATTTTCCCATTTAAATGACTTAAACTTAAAATTACAAGGCCGTGACAAGAACATTTTACTAATGACAGATAAAGTCAATGCTTTCATCAAGAAGCTTGATATTTGGATTATTCGCCTTGAAAAACGTAATTTTGACGCATTTTTTTTAACGTCTAATTATATTGAAGAAAATATGAACTCAGAGGATCCTATTGTTGACCGCGTATTAGAGAGCATAAAGACGCATTTACGCGAATTGAAAAATCAGTTTTTAGAATATTTTCCAGTTGATAATGATGATTTCTCGAACAGATGGGTTCTCAATCCATTTAATGAAAATGCTGTTGCAGTTGCAAAATTATCCGTTGACACTCACAACCAACTTATTGAAATATCAACTGACAAAACTCTCCAACTAGAATTTTTGTCTCAAGACTTAGATCAGTTTTGGCTTGCAAGAAGAAGTGAATACGGAAGCCTAGTAACGTATGCTTTGAAAACATTGATACCATTTGCTACTTCTTACCTTTGCGAAAAAGGTTTTTCTACTATGGTGGAATTAAAAACTAAATACAGAAATCGTCTATTAACGCTTGAAAATAATTTACTTTTGTATGTTTCCAACATCAATCCACGTATAGAAAAGCTGTTAGGTAAAAGACAAACCCAATCATCTCATTAATACATTTAAGAAACGTGTTTCTGCTCTCTACAAATGTTCTATAATTAATATATATATAGTACTATATATATATAAATATAATCACAGTATGCAATATATATATATATATAATATACATATATAGAGCAATTTAACTATTATATATAATAAATATATATAATATATATATAATATGTAGTATCACCTCTATATTATATAAAAATGACCTACCAGTTTCAACTCTTCGACTGTGTATTTATTAAAAACGTCAACTGCTTTCCCTGTGATGAATGTACCTAGTATCAGAGCTTGCTTTTCTTTTGGCACATCATTGGCTGCTGCCTGCTTCTCGAACATCAACATATATTCCTCTATATTGTTGATTTTCTCATCGAAATTAGGCAATTTCAGCTTCGGATATCTACTTGCGTGAGAGGCGCTACTTGAACTTGAGGAACTTTGGGATGCTGCTAATGTAGCTTCATGTTGCCGTTGGCGGTCTTCAGCTTCCAACTTCATCTTTAAAATCCTTTCTTCAGATTCTTTTGCGATTTTGTCGGCTTCTAGCTTAGCCTGACGTTCACGCTCATCAGCTTCCATTTTCTCTTTACGCGCTTCAGCTTCCATCATAAGCTTTTTCTCCTCCAATGCTGCATTGATCTTCTGCTGCTCCAACTCTTTTTCCATTTGAAACTTTTGCTGCTCCAACTCTTTTTCCATTTGAAACTTTTGTAGTTCCACTTCTGCCTCTCTAGCTAATCTCTTTTCTTCTATTTCTCTAGCCAATTTCTTTTCTTCTGCTTCTTTAGCAAACTCCCTCTCTCTATCACGTTCCTCTCTCAAATAATTTAATGCCTCCTGGTTAGTTAAACCAAATTCTTTGCATCTGGCAAAAAGTTCTTCCTGCGAAGCTATCTTATCAGTCTTTAAATCAATAAACCAATCGTACGTCTCAGAGTCGCTTACAATATGCACGAGTCAAAAATAAACTTTCTACCTTTTTAAAAATTTTACCTAACCTGATAGCTGAATGTTTTCGACCAAAATATAATAAACTGAAATATATATAATATATTAGTAGCTATTAATAGTATATATATATATATAACCTCTTTTCTTCTATTTCTCTAGCCAATTTCTTTTCTTCTGTTTCTCTAGCCAATTTCTTTTCTTCCATTTCGGCTTCTCTAGCCAATCTCTTTTCTTCTATTTCGGCTTCTCTAGCCAATCTCTTTTCTTCTGCTTCTTTAGCATACTCCCTCTCTTTATCACACTCCTCTCTCAAATAATTTAATGCCTCTTGGTTAGTTAAACCAAATTCTTTGCATCTGGCAAAAAGTTCTTCCTGTGAAGCCATCTTATCAATATTTAAATCAATAAATCAATCGTACGTCTCAGAGTCACTTTCAAAAATGCACGAGTCAAAAATAAATTTTCTACCTTTTTCAAAATTTTACCTAACCTGATAGCTGAATGTTTTTGACCAAAATACAATAAATCTTATATATATATATATATATATATATATAGACTATATATATAATCTGGTATATATTATATATATATTATATATATATATTATATATAGTATAAATATACTATATAGATATATATAATATAATATATAACTGTAAAGATTTTTCAATATATGTAAGAAAATCGCATGATCAAGTAATTAAATATTCGGCGATTTCGCCCGTGCGAGTAGAAACTCAAATTCTCGGAAAACTATATTTTCACACGTAACGCTTCTGTCAAATTTTTCTTACGCTTGTCCTTCAACTGTTAATAAATATATATATATTTAGATATATATATTTATAAGGACAACAACACTTAAAATTATTTAACTTTATTGGGGTCAATTGATTCCAAATTGATTCCATCACAACAAATATCGTATCATTAGCTGAATGCTACTCACGATATGAATAACGCAAAATATGCGCAAGCTCTTTAACTTACAGAGCTACAA
>JABUQX010101573.1:0-5000 GCA_015478945.1 Trachelipus rathkii
TTATTTTATATATATATTATATTATTATTATATATACATTATATACTTTTTTTCTTCTTTTTCAAATTTTTTATTTCCCTTCTTATCTTATTATTTTTCTTTTTTATTTTTATTATTTTATTATTCTTATTTATTATTATTAATTCTTTTACTATTTACTTATATTTAAATGGTTTTACATTTAAGAATGCTTTGTATGGTTTTTTTCGATTAGTTTTTTTAAATACAGGTGGTGCACTATAAAAACCGGCTCCCATCTACGAAATATAGTTGATATTCAACTACTATTAAATTCTTTACTATCTTTATCTCGTTATGTAAGTCTTAGGTCCTATATATTTTCCACACTTATGGGGTCTTTTTCTTGTGTTTTGAGATTTACAAAATAATAGTGATATACTTTTTTTAACTATTGGTAATGGTTATATTCCATTTCGTCCTTTCCCGTATTTTTAGTCCGGACAGTGTCTCTTTTTTTTTGAAACCCTTGTCCCGATTTAGAAGAGAGTCCCGATTTCGTCCCGATTTTATGATACAAACCCAAATTTCTAACATGTTTCTTCGTGTATATTTTTAATATATACCTATTATATATATATATTATTATATATATATATTTATATATTTTATATATTATTATATTTTATTATTATTTATTATATTTATATTATATATTATTATATATCTAATATATTTATATTATCATATTTATTTTCATCTCCTAATTGTATATTTTTATCTATTGACTCTTATATCTATAATTTATATAGTTAGTTATTAGCGCTAGAGGGACGTCAGCGGGTTCAGTTAAGCGTAGCGCGAGGAAGCTTGTTAGAACTAATACATTTTTTCATCGGGCATTGCGCGGAGGTTTTTGTTCATGCGATGATGTATACCGGGTCGAGAAGTAGCGAACTAGTACTAGAGTTGAGGTTGGCGTATAGTGGACGGCGGTTAGTTGAGCTGATAACCTATTATGTATTATTTCTTCATTATCTGTCTTATGTGTGGAGTTGTAGCTTCCTATTGACCTATTCATTCTACTTAGTCTTACTCTTTATCTATTATTCTTATTGTCATTATTATTATTCTTCTATATAATACATATATATTATATTATATTATTATACAAATTAATATTATATTATTATTTATATTATTAAATTATCTGCTCGGTTTTGCCTATGCTGACCAATTCACAGTCGAGAAGACAGCAACAGAAAGTACTTCAAGCAATATTTCGTGTTGTTGTTGTCAGTTTGTCTTACTCTACGTGCGTCATGTTAGCTGTCTCCGCGACCAGTTCTTAATTCTGATAGAATATCTATACATATAGTTAACGACTAATCATTTATTTGTTTTTCTTATATATTAATTTTCTTTTTATCTATATCATCTTATCATTAATATTATTATATATATTATTATATTTAATTATTATAATTATATATATATTTATTATAATATATATATATATGTATCTTATTATATTATTATTATTCTTATTTATACTTTACTATTATTTAATATTTATCTTCTAGTTATTGTAGTTTGTTTTTGTTACGTTATACATTTTCTATAACACGTTTATTTATATCCTTATTTGTGGTTAGTGGTTGTTACATTGAGATTGATTTTTACATGTCGGTCCTTCTATGATGTTGCTTACGCTTAGAGAGTGAGACTAATTTTTTCCTTTTCTTTTTTTTTCGATTCTCATGTTTCATTTGTACGCTAATATTGTGTACTCGGTGTGTTCAGACAATAGACAAGATTATTGTTGCTGTAAAACATGGGGCCGAAAAGAAAGTGTGTATTTAATTCAGAGCTTCAAAAAGAGTACCCTTTCATTAAAAAAACTAAAACTGATTCAGTATATATGTTCATCCACCTTTAACATATCTCATGGAGGGCGTTCTGATATTAAACACCATTTAAGTAGTGAAAAACATAAAAGTGCGTTGCGCGCAAGTGCATCTAGTTCCACTGTTACAACCTTTTTTAAGAGTGAAACGATTGGTGACAAAGAAGTTAAATTAGCGGCTGCTGAAGGAACATTCGCTTATCATTTGGCACAACATAATCAGTCTTTCAAATCAATGGATTGTACATCAAAACTCATTCAGTGTTGCTTTGACCCTAAATTCACCTGCGCTCGTACTAAAGCTGAGGCAATCATATTAAATGTTTTAACTCCTTTTGCGTTATCAAAACTCTTGTCAGATATTCAACAAAGTAGTTTTATTTCCATTATGAGCGATACCTCTAACCATAAGGAAATCAAATTATGCCCCGTTTTAATTAGGTATTTTAAAGTTGATAAAGGTGTTCAAGTGAAACTATTCGATCTGAAATCATTGCCTGGGGAAACGTCAAGCATTATTTCGTATTTCTTAACTGATAGTTTAAAAAGTGTTAATGCAGTTGATAAAGCTATTGCTCTTTGTGCAGATAATACTAATAGCAACTTTGGTGGTGTTTACAGGAGGGGTATTAATAATGTTTTAATAAAGCTAAAAGAAAATCTGGTTCATAATTTACTTGGGGTTGGATGTACCGGTCACATTCTTCACAATACTATTCAAACAGCTGCTGATACTCTACCTGTTGATATCGACGGAATTGTCTCTAAAATATATTCCCATTTTTATCTCTACACAGTTAGGGTTGAATCATTGAAAGAATTTTGCGAATTTGTGGATAGTGACTACAAGAAAATTCTAGGATATAGCAAAACAAGGTGGCTTGCTCTACTTCCCACAGTTGAACGCGTGGTTATCTATGTTTCAACCTCTGAAATCGTTTTTCGAGTCTCAAGAAAAATGCCCATTTATCATAAAAAACTTTTTTGAAAACCCTTTGTCAGAAGCGTGGCTTTACTTTATTCATAATCAGGCATCAACTTTTCATACATGCATCGAGAAGATTGAAGGACAAACAATTACCATTTTTGAGGTAATCTCAGTCTTAAATGATTTGTTGAGAAATCTACATTCAAAATGTGAAGAATTTTGTATTTCGTTTAACTTCAATGATTATTTGGGAATTTAATAAAAACCAGTAATTATTTCAGTGTATATTTTTTTATTAAAACATGTCTATAATAAACTTGTATAAAAATAATAGTATAATGCAATAGATAAATTTTTAAAACTAAAATGGTGTATGATATTTTTCCTAAAATCTTACAACGTGTGGTATTAAAAAATGGGTCTCGTATTGACGAGATCGTAAAATAAAAATTTGAAATTGCAGATCGATCATCATCATCATCTGAGTTCGTCTATGTTAAACAGTATTTGCGACCAGAAGTTTTGTCCACCTGGAGATCAAGAGGAATGCCTCCAGTCGAATGTTGGGTTGAAATTTTTACTTATTTTATTGAGAATAATATACCTTATTCTAACATTCTTAAACTGGTGGAATTTCTTCTTTGCTTGCCCGGAACAAATGCCGCTACGGAAAGAGTGTTTTCTTTAATGAACAGCTTGTGGACTAGCGATAAAACACAACTCTCTGTAAATACTTTGAAGGCACTTTTAATTACCAAAATAAACTATGATTACACCTGTTGTGATTTTTATAAAATGATCTTTGGAGAAGCAGAACTAATAAGGAAAATTCATTCTTCCGAAAAATACGATCTAGCCCTGAAGAGCCAAACTAAATGTAAGTATATATAATATATATATAATAGTGTGCCTTATACGTAATGTTATATATTCACTTCTAATATATGTTACTTACTTTATTTATATTTATACCCTATTACACTTGACCTACTATTATATATACCTAATATCATCTATATATTACATAGATGATATATTACCCTATATATATATATTATACTATATAATATTTTTATATTATCTATATATATTACTTACTATATTATATATATTTATATGATGTGTATGCTTTGCCTAGGTTGTTCACCGATTTTGTTCAGAAATATGGTAACCTTAACTACGGTTTAATTAACAGAGCAGGAGATTTAAAGTCTATGTTCGAAATGTTCTCCGTCAAGACACAAAGCAAAGTTCTGCAGTTTAAGCAGTTATTGATCGAATCATTTCTCTTAATTATTCTACGTTGTGGGATGATGTGGAAATTCTTCTTGATCGTATGTTTCTTCATGTGGTGCAATTGTCTTCTGGGATGTGTTGCTAGTCACGATCTCTAGATTTTTAGAATCCCACAGGAAATATAATCACCGGTTGAGGTTCGGGAGAACGGGGACATGCACAACTCTTGGTGATGGTCCCTTTTCCTTTCTTCTGTAAAAATGTAATGTTGGTAGTTCAATGAACAGCTCCACGTATGTCAGGTCTCCACTTCTTGTCTGAAATATAGGCATGATACTGCTTTCGTTTGGATAACTGTGCAGAAGAAATCCTTACAGACCTGTAGGTAAATAACATTGGTATTATACCAGTTTCTTGTAAGAATATTGGATACCTGATATTTCCTGTCATACCCAGAAAAAGCTACACTCAATTACCAATTTTTCATCGTGTAATGGCATTGCAGGGACTCGTGTGGTTCTCTGTAGCCCAGTGTCGACAGTTTTTGGGAATAACGTAACCCGACCAGATGAAACCCAAGCTTCATCGTTAAAAGAAGAAAACCGGATCAACATTTACCGCAGCCAACATTCTCATAGCAACCAATTATATCAGTAAGTTTTACGCCATACCCTTATTCCGCCTTCTTATTTCATGAACAACACACACACGTAGGGTTTTCCATTTTTAAGCCATGCAGGATGCGTTGACATGATCTGCATGATACTTCACGCACGGTACGTACGATCGTAGGTAGTTAGGTAAATATTTTTATTGATAATCATTTTTTTCGTAGATTGGGGCTGGTTTATGTGCTGCCACTCTGTATATATAAATATAGGACAGGAAAGTGAAGATGTAATAAGTGTAAAGGAAAACTCTAAAATCGTACCTGCAGGCAAGATTTCTATCAAAGCTACTTCAGTTCATATC
>JABUQX010101573.1:12500-17500 GCA_015478945.1 Trachelipus rathkii
CATTTATAAGATGTTGACTCCATTTATACGGGGGAAATTTTCGATAAGAAAAACAACGAATTTCGGGCCTTTTCTTTATTACTGCAATTTCTATTATTTATTAGCGTTATTTGCATTTTTAGTTTTTAAGAAATTAACAAAGATTTTTTTTATTATTATTATTATTATTATTATTATTATTATTATTATTAATTATTATTATTATTATTATTAATAATATTTATTATTATTTAATAGGAATTTATTTTTTCTAAGTTCTTTCATTTTTATTATTTGATTTTTCGATTATTATTATAATTTATGGTATTTTTATTTTAAAAAAAACTCCCCCGGACCCGCGAGCTTGCGAGCGGGGCACCCTCTGCGGGGGACGGGGGGATGATATAGAAGGGGGGGGCCGAAGGCCCCACCCCGGGTTAAAAACATAAAAAATATATAAAATATCAAAATATTCAGTTTTTATTATTGTCAAGGTGTTTCTACAAACTTGATGTGTAGATTCATCAAATCGAAACTGAAAAAATAGCCTAAGCACGGCCAAAGCTACTCATTTTTATAAGACTATAGGTGTGAAGCACAAAAAAATATATGTCAATTTCTTTTTATTTCTTAATATTAATTAAATTACATTTGAAAATCCAGTATTTACTAATGTATTTAACCTCAAATCATTGAAATTAAGTTACATTTTTTATTGATTTTCGTTCCTGGAGTCAACATCTTATAAATAGCCTATATATATATATATATATATATATATATATATATATATATATTATATATATATATATATATATATAATATATATTATATATATATTATTTATATCTTATATATATATATATATATATATATATATGGTGAAACTAAAGAAGTTACCCGCATCATATCTCGAAAACTAAGATAGGTACAAGAAAACTGATAACATATATGGAATCAGCGTATGAAATTTGTATGGAAAATGAAAAAAAAAAATTTTTAATTTTTTTTATTTTTTTTTTATATCTCCAAAACTAAGATAGGTACAAGAAAACTAATAGCATATTTAGAATCAGCGTATGAAATTTGTATGAAAAAAAATGGAAAAAAATTTTTTTTTTTTTTTTTTTAACTAAAAGAATACCCCAGGGTAAACCGCAAAGATGCAAAGAGTCGGGGTCTCTCGGCCTCCTGGGGGACGACGGGGGGGACTTCGTCCCCCCTCTGTCCCACCGTCGGCTCGAGCCCCCTAAAAAAATTCATATGCTGATTCCAAATATTTAATATAATATATAAAAAAAAAAAAAAAAATTTCTTTTTTTTTTCACAAATTTCACACGCTGATTCCATATATGTTATTAGTTTTCTTGTACCTATCGTAGTTTTGGAGATATATAAAAAAAAAATAATAAAAAAAATAAAATTTTTTTTTTTCATTTTCCATACAAATTTCATACGCTGATTCCATATATGTTATCAGTTTTCTTGTACCTATCTTAGTTTTTGAGATATGATGCGGGTAACTTCTTTAGTTTGGCCTATATATATATATATATATATATATAATATATATATATATATATTATATATATATATATATATTTATATATATTATATATATATATATATATATATATATATATATATATATATATATATATATATATATGACCTGTTATGTTTTGCTCCGTCAGTTTTTGAGTCATTTTTATTTTAAAATATATTTTTCTAGTATATGATACTAACAATCAATTTAAGTGGTAACGGACAATGATTCAAAAGTATATATGGAAAAATGACCTGTTACGTTACGACTCCGTAACGTTTTACTTTTTTTTTTTTTTTTTTTTTTTAATATATTGCTAGTATATGATACTAACATCGAATTTAAGCGGTAACGACAGGCTTCAAAAGCTAGAAATATTTTAAATAATTTTCTTTTTTCAAAAAGTATTTTTTTAGTATTTTTGTTTTATTTTTTTGATGAAGCTAATATTTGTTTTTGGGTGTTTTTCAAACTAAAGAAATACCCAAGGGTAAACCGCAAAAGATGGCAGGAGTCGGGGGTCCTCTCGGCCTTAACCAGTGGACGACGGGGGGGGGGGGGCTTGCCCCCCATCTGCTCGACCCCCTAATATTTTTTTTATTTTTTTATTTATTTATTTTTATTATTTTTTTTACATTTTGTAATAAGCTTTAATACGCTGATCCAAATATGTAATGTGTTTTTCTGTAAGTGTCGTAACTTTTCGAGATATATACGTAATTATCCAAAAATATTTCACATTTTTGAAAAAATATTTAAGTATAACTGTGATTTTTAAAAAAAAATATTTAAAATATTCGAACTTTTGAATCACGTCCGTTACCACTTAAATTCATTGTTAGTGTCTATACTAGCAGTTTTATATTTATATATTAAAAAAAGAAATATATATATAATATATATATATATATTATATATATATATATACTATATATATATATATATATTATATATAGTATAATATATATATATATTATATATTTATATATATATATATAATATATTAAAAAAAACAAAAATCAAAGCTGACGGAGTCGTAAAACAACAGGACTATATATATATATATATTATTAAATAAAAAATATAAAAAATTATTATAATTAAAAATTAAATATATATTATATATATATATATAATGTATATATATATATATATATATATATATATATATTATATAAAAATTATATATATTTTTATATATACATAATATATATATATATATATATGGAAGGTGCATAATAAACGAAAAAATAATAAACCTCCGCGAGGCGATGTCCGCGAGTCGAGAAAACTGTAAAACAATTTTTTACAAAAAAACTGGCACAAATTATAAAACATTAGTTTATTATATAATAATATATATATATATATATATTATATATATATTATATATTTATAATATATACATATATATATATATACTATAAATATATATATATATATATATATATATATATATATATATATATATATATATATATATTAGTGATGCAGCAGAATTCATTTTTTCTCATCCGCATCCGCGGATGCGAATGCAGATGTTAGAAAAACATCGTGATGCGCGATGCGGATGCGGATGTTTGATATATTATATATATATATATATATATTATATATATATATATATATATATATATATATATATATATATATATATTATATATAATATATATAAATATATTATATATATATATATATATATATATATATATATATAATATATATATATACTATATATATATTATATATATATTAATATATATATTATTTATATATATTATATATATATATATTATATATATATAATATATTATTCGAGTTTTAGCCGCAATCTATTAAGATATTGTGTAACCGGGGAACGAGACGGGGACCCAACTTACATGAGCCCACAACCTCTTTCCCAACCTCCGCCCTTAATGAAAGAGATTTTTACAATGGATTATATACTTTTTGCACTAATATTGAAATTCCAATATAGGAAGGTTGTGCTTGAGAACATCAATTTTTCTGCCTTTTCTGCTGAGAGTGTTTCTCTTTTCTTCATATATTTAGCCCAGCATTGCTAAATATTCTCTCACTTGAACACTTAGTTGAGGACAGGCTAAGTATTTTCTTGCAAATTTACTCAAGGTGGGTAAACACTTTGCTTAACTTTCCACCACTGATAAGATCATCATTTGTATCTAGTCGTTTTCTTGGTGATAGTTTTCAATCATTTGCACTACATCTTTTGGTAGTGTGTGTGTTTCTTCATCACTACTGGACTGTAGAAATCCATCCAGTGAACCTGTTATTGATTTACTTGTAGAAGGTGTGGGTTCTGTTGTATATTTCGTTTTTTTTTCCTTTAAATGGGTAGCAAATTAATAGATTGTTGGATTGAAGTTTTTCAGCTTCAACACAAAGTGACGATTTAACTTGTTCTAATATTGTGTTAAAAAAAATTTGCCGTTTATAACGGGATCTAAAGTTAGTTGCATATATGTTATAAGGTCATTAATTTCCACAGAACAAAAGCGTTTTTCTAGCTTTAGTTTTATTACATCTTCATTCTTCTTAACCGTTACCGTTTTCATTGAAGATGGTTCAAAGAATCAAAATGCTTTCTTAGCGTTTGAAATTAATGGTATTTACTGTCGGAGAAACAGAAGCTGTAGGCTCGCTGATTTTTTGGTAACTTTTCTTCAATGGTTTCATAGCTTAAATGAGTGTTTGATATGATGTCATTTTACCACATTAGTAATGAATGTTAACTTTGGAATCAACGAACTGGCGACAAAGCACAGGTTCTTTGAGTAATACCATTTCTTTTCATCATATGAAGTGTACTCTTCCAGCGAGTTGGAGTGTCTTTGACACAGAAAGATGGAATATCAATGAGCCGTTTTTTGCATCTGGCCTTAATTTTCATTTTCGATTCATCTCCACAAGTATTTTTTATTAATAAAATTCTTTTGCAACATCTCGGACAATTAAACATCGCAGGGCAAAGCGGGATTGGATGCGGATTGCGATGCGGATCTATATAATGTGGGGATGCTCCGCGGATGCGGGATGTTGCCTGCATCACTTAATATATATATATATATTATATATATATATATATATATATATATATATATAATATATATATATATATATATATATATATATATATATATAAAAAAATATATAATATTTATATTTTTTATATATTTTTATAAATATATATATATATATTATAATATATATATATTATATATATATAATATATATATATTAATATATATACATAGATAACCTGCTTATCATATAATATATATATATATATATATATATATATATATATATATATATATAGGAGAAAGTCTAGTTATGGACCTTTTGAACGGTACTCGTTAGCCCAAAAAAAATAGTACAGGGTATCTTTATGGACCATAAATAGACTTTCTATTATAGGGATTTGATGATTCAAATATATATATATATAGGACCT
>JABUQX010101573.1:20000-29855 GCA_015478945.1 Trachelipus rathkii
AAATTTTTAAGAATGCACGCTTGAAAAGTTATGGAGCTTCAAATTAAGCCATAACTGGATTATTAATGTAAATATACATGAAAAGGTCTCTTAACTAGAAGAAGAAAGGGTATCAAAAACAAAAAAACAAATTGGCGAGACAGTTATTTAATGGGCAATCAAATTCAGCCAAAATCTGTAAAAGTTTCAAATATGACTGAAGCCAAAATTTAAAAAAGGTATTTGTTACTTCGAGCCACTGGTGAAATATCCTCCTCCCCCACCAACCATATAAAACAAGAGATTTGGTGATGAAATTACACGAATAATTCACAACAATCTCTGAAGGTTTTAATATGTAATTTTGTATTAATTGAAATATATATAATATATATATTATTATAAATATATATTATAATATATATATATATATAGTATATATAATATATATTATATATTAATATATATTATATTATTATATATATAAATTAATATATATTATATCATATATATATGTATATAGTATATATATATATATAACGGAAATTTTTTTCGCTCTGCGAACCATCGACAACAGCGTCGCTGTTAGACAATGTACAGAAAGATTCTACCATGCGTCCATCAGCCTCGTCCAAAAAGAAGGCATTTGGGAACAGTTTCAAGTCCCTGTTTCGATATCACTGCTTTGAAACTTGGTATTTATTTAATACAAAGTGGGTGCTTGGAACCCCTTACTTGTTGTGCCCTATGTCGGGCGTTTGTTGACTTTGCGCTGGTTGCTCTGTAACCCAGGAGCACTTCCAGCCGGGTGTCATGTGAACGCGTAGGGGGGTTCCAAGCAAACTTCTTCGAATATAATATATATATATATATATAATATATAAATATATATATATATATATATATATTATATTATATAGTATTATATTATTATATATATTATTATTATATATAATATATTCAAAGATCTATTTCCATCCGAAAATCGGTCCATGTAGCTGCAGTTATATTAGTAATAAAATAAATTGGTCCTCGTCTATTTGCATAATTTCTTACTTCAGTAAAATTATTTTCTTCTGTTTTTTTTTATTTATTGCAAATCATATATAAACACAAAAATTTAATTAGCACGCCTGAAGCTCTCTTTACGTTTTCATAGCTTCTCAAAGCTATAGCAATTTCGTCCTCGTGACAGAAATCTAATTAATGTTTAAGCATACATCTCAAAATCTGGAATCTCTCAAATGAGAAAAGAATCTTAATACAAAAATAATTACGGCAAGGGATACATATTTTTCTCATATTGTCAGTTCGCATATGTGGCGTTAAGAGTTGCTTTAATTTTAAACGCCAAGACTCCGAGAGAGTCTTAAACAAAGTTGACAGTAAAAGTACGGGTCTTATACTCCACACAGAAAAATACAAATTATGTCTTATACAAATGTTATTTTAAGGTCCATTTTTGAAATGTATTCTAGTGTGTGCGTCAATGAGATTTCATTTAATAATATGCCGTTCAAATTGTCTTTCAACGTATTCCAGTATCAAAAACGTTCATTAGTCATTAACTTTGTATTTCCTTTCATTTCTTTCCTCTGCAATATATTCTCTTTCCTGATCTCTTCATGATTGTATTTAATTTGTGAGATTACCTTTTGTATCTGCTATTCCCTTACGCATGTTGGCATTACTGTATATATATATATATATATATATATATATTAATATATATATATATAATATATAATTATATATATATTATATATATATAGATATATAATATTCTACATCAGCAGTCTGAATATATATGCCACTATAAACATAGGCTCCCCAATGTTAGTCTAATATGTTTGGGCTTTGTTGTCAATACTGCTGACCCGTTTTATTTTATCATGTCACTTTTATAAAAACATTTCGGCCTATAATTGGCCACATAATTCCATATCTCGCTCGCGAATTTAGCATCATATCTGCAAAGCAGGGGCCTGGGCCAGTTCACCTCTGGAATAGAGGGGGGGACGTTTTAATTTTCTTGAATGTCATTTAGGAGGGTGGACATACCCGTCACATGCCGCCTAAATTGGGTTGGTTACAACTCAGGCAGTGTCATAATAAATAATATAAACGACAAGCTGGGTTCCCAAATCGCCAAAGGATAGAATTTTTTTTTGGTGTTTTCTTCTCAGAATAATATTACATGTTATATTTATATATATATATATATAATATTATATCATATAATATATACTATATAATATATATATATATATTATTATATTATATATTTATATATTATATATACTATATATATATGAAATTATCTGAAATTAAAATTAAAAGAACCAAAAGGTTTTTGTGGTCCTCACTATATAATTAATATAATTATATAATATATATACTATATATATATCTAATATATATATACTATAGTATTATAATATATATATATATATATAGATATATAATATATTATATATTATATATATATAGTATCTATTGTAATTTCTGAAACTAGGGAACATATGCATAACAAAGGGGAGGAGTTTCTACAATCTTCTGTCTCTTGATCGCAAAGATTTTAAAAGACAATTAGACAATTATAATGAATCTACATCCTTTGATATAATTTTATTGATAAAAAAAATTTTAATATACTGTTAGAGATATAAAAAAATAATAAAAAATTTATTACTTGTTAGATGAGGATTCATCGTGAATGTAACTATTTGAACAAAAATAAAAAATCAAAACCTTTAGTAATATTTAGAAACCGTAAAAATAAAACATAAAAAAAAAAAGAAACAACAGATAAAGAGAAAAACTTTCATTGCCTGTGGCAGAGAAAAGTAAAAAAAAAAATATATTTTTTTCAAAGATCAGATAGAGAATTTCCTAAAAATAAGTTTACCAAATGCCTTTAAAGATACCAAACTATTTTTAATTTTCATTTTGAAATGATCCCGAAACATTTAATCCAGGGCTGCGGAGTCGGAGTCGAAAATTCTGTGCAAGTGGAGTCGGAGTCGAAAATTTATAGAACTTTTATTATATTTTTATTATTATTATTATTAATATTATTTTATTATTATTATATTATTATTATTATTATTATTATTATTATTATTAATTATTATTATAATTTTATGATACTTCACTATTGAATTATTTGAGTCAAAATTAAAAATAAAAGCAAGGAATTATTTATAATTAAAAAATATAATTTATTATTAATTTCGTTATACATTTGTTTCCGAAATTGAAATATATTGTTTGTATTGTGTTGCGCCTGCATCTTTATGTTCCTTTACGCGGTACCTTATATCGTATAGCATTTGGAAGGATTATAATTGCATTGGAAAATATTATATTTTGGTATCTCAAAAAGCCTGAAATAAGAAACAAGTTCGCCAACAAATGTTCTTACTCTACTCTGTAAGCACTCAGCTGGAGGTCAGAGTCGCAAATATTTTGAAATTGATTGCAGGAGTCGGAGTCAGAAAATTTTTGAACTGAGTGAAGTCTGAGTGGAAAATTTTTGTTAAGTGGAGTTCGCGAGTCCGGCAGTCGAGAGTCGGATGTCGAAATACCAAATTTGAATTTAAGAGATCGGAGTCGGAGCCGAAATTATATTTTTACGACTCCTGATTTAATCTCTCTTGCAATTTAAAGATCTATTTAAGAGTTAATTCTTGGAGAGGAAAATTTTATTTTATTTGATGAACTTCTTTCATCAAAGAATCCTTTTAGAAAATATAATTTTTTTTCTGGAATATGCCTAAAAATCATTTCATATAATAATAATAATAACAAAAAAAATTCATATATAAAAAAAATTATAATAGTAACTAATAATAATAATAATAATATAATAATAAATAATAATAATAATAAAAAATAAATAATAATAATATAATAATAATAATACTATAATAAAATAATTTTGATTATTATTATCTTATTATATTATTATATTATTTATTTATTATTATTATAGTTTTGTTTATTGTATTATTCTTATACTATTTATTTTTTATTATTTATTATTAATTATTATTAATTTTATTAATTATTTTATTATTTTTTATTTATTATCTATTTTATATTTATTCATAATTATAAGTTATTATTATTATTATTAGGCGTCATCAACACACCTCCTTTTCCAGCATTGGCGGGTGAGATGCTAACTTCACCGGAAAGAAAATAGTAGGGAACATGGACGGGGTAGTCGAAGAAACAACTCCCCCCTTGAATCTTGGGAGAATAAATAACCAATTATGTTATATTATTATTATCATTAATTAATTTATATTTTTTTATTATTATTAGTATTTTTTATTATATTTTTATTATTTATTTTTATTATTACTATTATTATTATTCTTATTATTATTTATTATTATTATATTTATTATTATTATTAGTTAATTATTATATTATTATTATTATATATTATTATTCTATATAACTTTGTATATACTCTTTACTATAATATTTATTTTATCGAAATAATTATATGTTATTTATATATTTTATTATTATTATCTAGTAATAAAAATATTATTCCATTTATTTTTTATTATTATTATTCATTATTATTTTTTATTCTGATTATTATTATTATGATTATTATTATTATTATTCCTTATTATTATTATTATTTTATTATCTCTTTATTCTTATATATTTATGTATTAATTTCTTCCTTTTTGTCCAATTCGTCATTTATGGTGTCGCACATTTAGAACTTTGTGCTTTTGGTTATGTGCGAGCATAATTCAATTTTGAAGTTTACTGCATTAAAGGGATTTTGAATGATCAACATACTCGGCCACGCCTTGCACAGATTGAAATACACAGGGGGAAGATAAATATGCACATTAAATAGCGATATAATATTCTGTATATTATATATATATAATATTATTAATTATATTATTATATATATTATTATATATATATTATATAATATATATATATATTATATATAGATATATCTAATATAATATATATAATAATATACGTATATATATATATAATTCTAATATATATATATATATATATATTTATATATATATAATAGATATATATATTATATTTATAATAATATTATATATATATATATATATATAGTATATATATATATACATGGTATACATTATAACATAAACACTCCGTGGTAACCACGTCTCCGAGATCTCGACATACTCCTAATTTCGATTGTTCCATGTGTGGCTAAAATCTTTCTCCCTTACTACTATCATTAACTTGTGTTCTGCACTGCTCCACCTAAGTTATTATTTTATTAACGTTTTTATTTATTTACTATTATTAACTACTTCTCATGAGACTGTTATATCTTTCCATCCAACATGCTTGAGGTCCTTCTATTTAGGGATTTTCAAACGATACACCCCACACTGCAGTTGTGGCATCCTCTACATTGATGTAGGCGGGGAGGAGGCCAAATCATTCTCAACGATCTGGAACAGTTACTTAAGGAACCTAAATATATTCCATCTCATGCCTAACAATTCTTGAATCGCTTGGATTATTGTTCACCACAACTCCTAACTAAAGTATAAATACACATTATCCTCACTTAATTGGTAACTCTGACCACAATCTTGTAGTCTAATTATAATACTTTTCTCCAGCGCGTCACTTATGCCCTAAGCTAACTTTCTGGCACTTTAATCGGGCTAATTGGGGAGAATTGCGTTGTTCTTTTAGCTCACTCTTTGGAATGAATCCTGCCTTTGACTCGACGAGCCTCGGTCACCCGTCTGAAAGGTGGGAGCGTAATCACCGATGGGAATAGCAGGTTATTCCATCTTCAACTAATCTTTTTCTCCCAAAATCCATCGGTTCGATGGAGGCTTCTTCAACGACCATTTCAGGAGAGAGACCATTGCGTACGGGATGAAACTCTCACTTCTCCTATTACTCTTACTAATTTTCATTTTGCTTTCGGATCGGAAAATCGTTGCACGCGAACTATATCCGACAGGCCTAGGCACTTTCACTAAACAGAGGTGCGAACAACCCTGGCTATGTTTCCTACGATAAACAAATGTTCTGGAACCCCTTGCCAAAAACACAACTCGAACAACTTTTGTAAATCGCCTGTTCCTCCCTTATTCGCTCGTGACGGTCTGTTGCTAACTGCACCTTCTGACAAAGGGCAATCTCTTCAGGGACTCCTTATATCATCTAATTCTTACCCTGGACGATTACTGGCATCCCTCCTTCTACTCCTTCTCCTCTCAGGTTTCCCAGGTCTTTACCTTGTGATTCACATGATCGGGGGCATGGGATCTTGAGATCCATGACGACACAGGAAGGCTGGTGCCCGGATTGACATTTCACTCCCCCGTGTTTTGAGGGAGTGTGCTTCTAAGCTGGGTACTGTCCTCGTCAAACTCTACTCTCATCCATGTATTAATACTAATGCACTTTTCCGTATGCTGGGAAGCGGCGCAAATGTCCAACCGATCCCGAAAAAGGCTCCAGCGCTCTGACCTTCAACTATCACCATATAGCTACTCAACTTGTTATTCTATCTAACATCTTTGAAACTCTTCTCTTACTCTCATTTCCTGGTCATCTAGGTTCATTTCCCTTCTTTCCGTCTCCCAGTTATGGCTTTCGTCGCTCGAGGTAAACTGGACATACTTTCCTATCTAACTAGATTTATGAGTCATTCTGCCTTAGGGCCATGGGGAAGTCTTGCGTGGTGCGCGCTTTGACATATCAAAGCTCTATTGACAGGGTTTCGGCACGCGTCCGACTGCCTCCAAGCTCCCTTCCTTTGGGTTTCTCTTTCTCTCTTGGCTTACTCTTGTCTAGTTATTTCTCGGTCGCTCTAGTATCAGCACTCAGTGATGGAGCGACCTCTTCCCTCTTTTTCCATGTTAACTGTGTGTTCCTCAAGGTTCTGTCGTATCTCCAACTTATTTTCCTACTTTTCACATCAACGATCTCCACAGCTGTACTTCCAACTCTGTTACACTCTTATGCACGAGTGACTCAACCTCCACTACATATCTATCCACTTCAAACTGCTTCCTTTTTTGCTATCTAGAGTTGCCTCTCGTCTTCAGCTTTCGATTCTATTCTTTGCCAATCTGGATGGGATTTCCGGTGGAGGTCACCGCAACGCTTGTAAAATGTCAACTCTTTAAAACTCACAACTTCTCTACATTCCCTCTCTAAAACAGCACTGCCACTTTCCTATCTTCCTCGATGGCTTGTAACGTCTCTCCTAGTTAAATTAACAAGAAGATTAGAAACATCTTAAACATAAACAATAAATCTTGTACTTAGAAACCTTCATGATTGCATTGGTGGCTTAGATGGGTCTTCAAAGAAACTGGAATCTGTTCACGATTGCAGTGAGGAATTTTTTTCTCATGCACAGCCTGCTCCAGTTAATTTAAGGGCCTTATTCTGCCCTTCGTACGGCAAGTACTGTTCGCACATTGGAGGTCCAGGCTCTACCCATTCTATTGCGATAGGGGTTTGAGGTCTAAAAGCTAAGAGCACTAATGAAACTGTCCCCTACTTTTCAACTCTCTTGACCCCGCTATCTCTGCGACGTGCGATTGGCGCACTCATCTCTTTCTATAGGTACTACAGCGGTGATACTCGGGCAGATTGCCGCTCGCAACTCACCCTCACCATTGGCGTCGCCTTGCAATACAAGGGTGCGCATGCTCTCGCTAATGATTTCATTGCGTGAGTAGTGAGAACCCAGATTCGTTCGTTGTGGTGCCTCTCTTCCTTTCCAGCTACTTCTGTTCTGTGGAACTCCTTGCCTTCTTCTGTTTTTGCAACTGAGTTTTCAATCTTCCTCTCTTTAAAGCCCCGCTCTTGCCCTCACCTGAGAGATTATGCCTTAGGCTGGCGGATTGGAGGTGGGGATATTTTTCCATTTGACTCGGTACCAGAACCAAAACGTTTTGGGAATGTGGAGGAGGTGTACGGAGTGGAAGAAAGACTGATGAGAGAGGCAATAGAAAGCTTGTAGCAGGGTTTGGGAATGGTTTAAGTGAGAGCTGGATGTGTAAAAATGAAAATGGTTTGAGGTGAGGGGGGACAACGAGGAGTGAGATAGAGCAGTGTCCGTCTCCCTTTACTCTGTATCAGTTTCTTGGACTGTAGTAATTCAGAAAGAGTTAACGAGGAATTTCCGAATCTGGATGGTGATTAATGGGGTACGCGGACGATTGGCAATGTGGCAGTGGGGGAGGGGGGGTATTTGCAGACGGAGACATATGGAAGTTTTGTCGAAATTGAGAAGATTGGTTTAAAGAGGAATACGGAAACGATTTGATAGTGAGATGCGGTAGAGAGGAATTATGAGGGAGAAGTGGAGCATTGTCATTGATGATGAAAGATTTGAGCAATGTGGATCCAGTTTGTGTACTCTGCGGTGACCGTGATATTTAAAGCAATGGGGATGTGTAGCGGAAGTGAAGGCAAAGAATGCGTAAAATACAGAGCAATGAAAGCGTTATAGCCAAGTTATGAAAAGCTCGGGTGATGAATATATAAAAAAGCTGAAAAGGATAATTTTGATAGCATACTTTGTATCCACATTTGACATATAGGAGCAGAAACATGAGAGCATTACCACATGGGAGGATAAAAAGGAATCGAAGCTGCGTGAAATGAGGTGTTGAGTGAACAGTTATATATAATATATATAATATATATATATATATATTATATTATATATATATAATATTATAGTATTATTATATATATATATATATATATTAATATCTATATATATAATATATATTATATATTATGGACTCCTTTAAAAAAGTAAATTAACAAAACTTTCCTAAAGGCAGAGCTTCATTTTCATCATATTTCTTTCGTTATTCCACAATTAGTCATGAATCCAACGTCGTTTCGTCTCGCGCGGCCGGAGGCATTTCTCGCCTCAACCGAGCTCTTTGATCTTGGCTTATGAACAAAGTTCCCTATTTAAATATGATCAAAACAGATAGTTTACAATTTGTTGTTTGTTATCAGAAAACTCAGAAGAAGATGAGGAAGAATATAATGAGCAGGACGGGACGGAGGAAATCTGAAGTACAACACTGATATATTATATATATATATATATATATATATATCACTTATCGTAATATATATATAATTATATATATATGATATATATACATATATATCATAGTATAATCTTGATATTGAGAAATCTATTTCCTTCGCTAAAGAAATAATATACCCTTCCCCCTCGAATTAAGACAAATGCATAATCTCTCTGGTTCTTCTTCTTCTCATTATTTATAACATATGGCTGAAATTGTCAAGTTTAATTTGTTTCTTCCGATTTCCCTTCTTTTTTTTCTTCCTACTGCAAAACAGACCTCTTACTTTGTGCATAAACTAAACCATATTGTTCATCCTTTTGCCTCCTAAGATTTTTCACCTCCCTCCAATTTATTTTTGTCAAATATGTTAATTATGGATCCGAAAACTATTACTTCTGCTTTCTCACAGCAAAAAATAGAAGGTTAAGTTCCTGATCCTCCGCTGGAAGCGTCACGCTCATTCATGTCAATGTCGAAGAAAGATAAGGTAGACACTCTAAATCGTTAAATCACTTTCACCTCTGCTTTCTAAATCTTTGAATATATCCATAATATTCTAATCTTATGCTTAGATGCTCAGCATTGTAGAACAGCTAGTGATTTTTTGCATTTTTTTTTACTATTGGTCATATGTTCTTCGGTATTTCGACGAATCTTTTGCTTTTGACATATCGATAACTCTCCATAGTCTGGCACAACAGCTTTGCTTTCTAATCTTCGTCTTTTCAGGTATCACCGATCTTCTCTTTGG
>JABUQX010101574.1:15000-18702 GCA_015478945.1 Trachelipus rathkii
GATATCTTCATATGATGTCTGTATGTATTATATAAGAAGAAAAATATATATTATATATATATATATTATATATATATATATAATATATATATATTGTTATTGATATGTTATATGCCCCTATATATATTAATAGTATATAAGTATATATTATATAATATATATTATAGTATATATATATATATTTATATATATATATATTAATATATATATCTATATGTGTGTGGGTGTTGGTGTGTGTGTGGTGTGTTTGTGATGTATGTTTGCATTATTATTATATATGGGTAAGTTAACAATTAACTCCCTTAAGCTTGGCATACCACTGCGAGGGTGCGGGTTCGATAACAACAAGGGGAGTTTTAATAGTTCAACCATTTTGAAACTGGTGAGCCGTGTTATAACAGTTCTAATTTGTTACATGATATATATATATAATATATACTATATATATATATAATATATATATCATATATATATATATAATATATATATATATATATATATATATATAGTATACACATTCATTCGTAGAATGTTTGGAGAAAATATCTGCAGTCGCACCACCCTTCAGACATTAGTATGATAAGGGTAGTATATATATAGTATATATATATATATTATATATTATATTAATATACTATATATATATATATATATATATTATATATAATTATATTACTGAAATATATCTTATATGCTTGAATGGTTTTGAGCGTGTGAGACATACAAGTATGCCGTTCGCAAGTGAAAAATTGTGCGGAAAAAATATTTGATTAAATTTTAATAAGATTGTTATGATAATGTGATGATTCCTTCTACACAAAAACGCAGATATTTACAACACCATTCATGCGTTATATGTACAGAAACTCTCACAGCAACACACAACACGACCACCTAACACACACACACACAACAGAGGCAAGGCACACGAAATTTGACGAGTAGTATATATAAATATATATATAACTAATATAATATTTATATAGGTATATATAATATATATATATAGAATGGACTATAATACGATGGATTAATATAAGTATATATATATATAATATATACTTTAGTACTAGTATAGTAATATATTATAATAATATAGTAATCACTTCATATAGTATAATAGAATATATATAATATATCATATATTATATATATATAATATATAATAAATTATATTATATATATATATATATAAGATATATAATAATAGTATAGTATAGTATATATATAAATATATATATATATATATATTTATATATTATATATTTAGTATATATATAAAATATAGTATATATATATATATATATATATATATTATATATATAGTATATAGAATATTATTATATATATAGTATCAGTATAATATATCTATTATATATATTTATATATATATATAATATACTAGTATATAATATCTTATACGTATATATAATATTAAATAATATATATTAATATAGTATATATATATATATATATATATATATATACTAATGTTATAAGTATATATATATATATATATCTATATATATTATAATATAATATATATATTAAATATATATATATATATATATATATATATATACTTATATATATATATATATATATATATATATATATATATATATATATATATATATATATATATTATATATATATATATAATATTATATATATATATATATATGAAGAGACAAAAGTCCAAGACAACCCTCCAGAGAATGACAAATAAAATTGAAATTCTTTTAAAGTGGTCAAGTCAATGAAGGTGGAGACAATAGAAGAAGGAAGAATTTCTATCATTTATTTATTAATATAGATTACACGAATGAATGAGAGTATGGTGGTTAAGTATGGAGTGAAAGGGCTGGAGGAGAAAATGTGGAACTGTGTGGATAGATGAGTCACATTGGCTTTTCTAACAAAAGATTTCAGAATAATTGTGTCCACTTTAATGTGTCTGTTTTCAGCTAAATGCTGAAACAGCTTGATGTCAGAGGAAAGTTGAAAAGCCATTGAGAACAGAAAATTTTTTGAGGCTGAAAACACTAGACTCCACACTTTCAAGATGAGGTGTCCTTTACTGAGCAAGCTGGTGAGAAAGTTTTAGAATACTCCTTACGATACGAAATTTGTTCAGTGAGGAAAATAATGTAATCTTATTAATATTTCACCATAAAAGAAAGACACCTTGAGTGCCAAAAAAACAAAAAAAAAAAAAAAACAAAAAAAAAAAACAAAAAAAAAAAACGGAAAACAGGGAAATTTCTAGCTAAGTTTTTCGAAGATGCTATAATTATGGGAAATATTGCACCAAGTATAAATGAAAAGATTTAATAATATTAACAGAACCAGGAAGATATACTGCAATATATATACTTTATAAAAAATATTGGAGTGGATGAGTGGATAGATGAAGATGTAACTGATAAATGGGCAATAAGTTATAAATGAGGAAGGAGTAGAACAGCACCTTCTGAAATGCAACCATAAATAAAATAAGATGATGAAAAGTGGGTGTCAGCAACAGCTGCAATTGAGTTATCTTATTAAATGAAATAGGAGATAAAGTCACAGCAAGAAGGATAGTTGCTGACAAATGTATGTTTTAAATCAAATTTTTTTTGTGCCCGACTCTATCGAAAGAATTCTGAAATATCTAACGCAATGTCAAAAAAATTCGTCGTAATGACGAAACGCAAAGAATCAAGATTAAGAAAGAATAGGAAGATTGCCAGTCAAGCGTTCCTTACGGAACTCAATGACGAAATGAAATTAGATAAGAAAAATTAAAATGTTTTCCAAATCTTCCTGCTTAGGATATTTTCGAGATCTTGAAAACAACATAGCTTGAAGAAGTAGGATACTAATTAGAGGGATAAGAGGAGGAGGGGGGGGGGTCTCTTTTTAAGGCTCAGGATGAGTGAGCGTAAGCATCCAACAGGAAAGAAAGGAAGATGTTGATAAGCAGAAATGTGGTTTTGTAGGACGTTTGGTTGCAAGTTCGGATGAAAATGTTTTCAAAATCACTGGAGTGATACTGTCTTGGCTATATACGCAATCTTAGAGTACTGTCTTTGCCATCTTGGCTATCTTACCTATCTTGGCTATCTTGACTATATAAAGTACCCAATCTTAGCGTCAAGTATGAATTATGAAGATGTTAAATCTTTAAATGAAATACGATGTGAGTCATAAATGAGTCAGTGTGATGTGGGAGGGATAATTACAGACGAAATTGTTTAAAATAGAATTAGAGAAAAAATGAGTGAAGTTCTCAGCTTTTGAAGAAGGTAAGACAGTTTTATAGAATAATGAGGTAACAAAAGAAGGGAAAGAGTAAGAATCAAAGTTATAGTTGTTATTTTTAATAAACAGAAAGTATCGAAAAGGAAAGAATCCAAAAAATTATTTAATTTTCAATAAAGAAAGAAGTAGATTTCGCTCAATTCTAAATGAAATATAAGTGCCGTGAGTTTCTAGGCTTTGAAGACAACAGAGTATGATGTATGCAGCATCCTTTTGACGAACAGTCTAAGATATTGCAAAGTTGAACGAAAATTAACAAGTTTTAGCTAAAAGAGGAAAAATATTGATTACACTCCTCCACGACAAACATATTTGCCTCTCTAATGTGTGTTGCATTCAACGCACTCTGGAAGCTCCTTCCACAAAAGGTATATTATAGATCATTCCAAGGAAAGA
>JABUQX010101575.1:0-5000 GCA_015478945.1 Trachelipus rathkii
TTGAGGCTTTTGTTTATTTCGAGCGTACAATATTTATTATTGTGTTCACAATAAGTGTTATTATATATATATTATATATATATATAGACTATTATTATACTATTATATATATATATATTATATATATTTTATATATATTATATATATATTTATTATATATATATATACATATATATTATATATATATATTATATATAATATATTATAATATATATAATATATATATATATACTATGTATAATATATATATATAATATAATATAATATTTATAATATATATATATATATTATATTATATATATACTAATACTTAGTATATATATAATTATAGATGGTCAGATTTTTTTAATGCTAACAGTATGTAACTAGAGAACTGCAGCAGGTCCTACAGTAAACAAATTATATATTTGGACGTGGCATTGAAAATTCTAAAAAAAAAAAAAAAAAAAAAAAAAAAAGGATGGGATTGAAATTTTTTTTTTTTTTTTTTTATTTTTTTTTTTTTTTGAACTTAAAATTTTTTATTATTTTTGTATAATTAAAGGAATACCCTAGGGTAAACCGCAAGATGGCTGGAGTCGGGGTCTCCTCGGCCTCCCGTGGACGACGGGGGACTAATCCCCCTCCGAGGATGGTCTCCGGAACCCCCGCTCTTGGTATTTGGGTGTCGCGGGGCTTCCTCCGACCATCCCCTCCGGGGTATGAAACGTCCCCCCCTCTGTCCCCCGTCGGTCGAGCCCCCTAAAAAAAACTTAAAATTTTCCAAAGAAAAAAAAACTATTTCCCCAAATTTAGGGGGCTCGAGCTGACGGTGGGACAGAGGGGGGACGTTTCATACCCCGGGAGGGGATGTCGGAGGAACCCCCGCGAACCCAAAGACCAAAGAGCGGGTGGTTCGGGACAGCGGCCATCGCCGGGGGGGATTAGTCCGCCCCCGGTCGCTCCACCGGGTGGGCCGAGAGACCCCGACTCCCTGCCATCTTTTGCGGTTTTTACCCTGGGTTATTTTTTTAATTAAAAAAAAAAAAAAAATTTTACTTTAAAAAAAAAAAAAAAAAAAAAAAAAAGTTAAATCCCCGATCCTTTAGAATTTATCCGGCCTGATTCCAATAATATAATTTGTTTTTACCTGATAGGACATGCCGCTTCTCAGCTACAATACTGTGAGCATTAAAAAATTCTGACCATCTAATATATAGCCTATATATATATTATACTATATATACTTATATTTATATATTTCGTCGGATATATATATATATAATATAGTAAGTATATAATGATCTATACTATATGACGTACTTATATAGTATATATATATATATAATATATATATTAATATATACTATATATATATATTTATACTATAATAACATCATATAATATATATATATTATATACTATAACAAGCCACCATTATTGTCGGACAACAATAAGGTAAAGTTATTTACCCGGCGTTGAAATGAAACTACAAAGATATTAAATCAAAAGATGAATTTGGAAAATAATCAATTTGAAGCTAACACAAAAAACTCAAAAAGGTGAAGTATCTTTTTATGAGCAAATCGAATCCTTTCTTTTAATTTCTTCTAATTTTGCATATAAAAATCCTATTACCAAACCATCTCACAATACTAAATATTTTCTGAGAACCAGGTTTACCTTAAGTCCAACACAAAGTACCTAATTTGGAATCAGCGTATAAAGGTTATTACAAATATGTAAAAAAAAGAAAACTAAAAAATAAAAAATAAAAAATTAAAATTTGGCCGAGGCTCGAGCCGACGGGGTGGACACAGAGGGGGGTGACGTTTTTCCAATACACCCGCTAGTGGACAGGGGGAACCCCCGCGAACATCCCAAATACCAAAGAGTTGGTAGGGAGTTCCGGGAGACCCTCCCGGAGGGCGGGAAATAGTCACTACCACTGTGCATGTTCCCATGGAAGGCGTAGAGAACCCGACTCTGCCCACCTATTTGCCGCGTTTACCCTGGGTATCCTTTAGTTAAAAAGAAAAAAAAAAAATTTAACAAGTTACGGATCTACGTAAAACGTTAACTGGCGTCCTACTATACTTTTCTTTTAATCATGTCCCGTTACACCTGAATTCATTGTCTGGTATCATATAGTAGAAGTATATTTAAAAAAATAACAGAACAAATAAAAAAAATTCAAAACCTCGTGACCATTGTGTAGAAATACAGAAAGGTCCGTATATATCTATTATTATATAATACGCTATATAGTATATACTTATTAATATATATAATATAATATATTATATTATATTATAATATCATTCTTATTATGTAATATATATTATATAATATATATATGAAAGTAATTAAATGGCAACAATTCTTACTAAAATTAAAAAACGTAGAGAACTATAAGATTACATGAACGTTCATATCATAAAGTATGAATGTTTGTCGATATAGGTATTTTAATCTTTTTCAGTATAAAAAAAAACTACGCAAGAAAGCGAGCCATTAAATTTACATGTACCATATTACTATATACTATATAATATATATATATAATATATATAATATATATATATATATATATATTAATACTATATATATATCATATTTATATAATAATAATTATATTACTATATAACTATATATATATATATATTTTTATATATATATATAAATTTGTTGAATAAAAGTTTCAAATAAAATTAATAATATTCATATTTTAAAACATTTTCTAAGTACTTTTTTATTTACTTGCCTGTACCATACACTACAAAATAAAAAAAAATAAAAATATGTTAACGAAAATAACAAAAATGTCAGGACGGGTTTTTTTCAATTATTTTTTTAAATATAAAGATAAATTGGTGAATCAGCTATTCTTATCGTCGTTGTAAATTTTGTGCCAATGATATTTTTCTCTTATAATTGTTACTACATTTCATTCGGTTAAGGACATCTTTTTTTCTTTTCTTTGGCATTGTAGATATTAAATATTTTTTTTGTTTACAGCTTTTCAGAACGTCGAAAGTAGTTTACGTAATTCCTGATTTCATCTTCAGTAGTCTGAGTCAACCATTACATCTAAATATTACCTATACTAAACTGCTTTTCATGAATCAAACATTTGTGGATTATATACAAGACGTAAAGGTATAATAATAATTAGATAATATATAAGTTAATTACAAATCAATAAAAATAACTAAATAATGCAATATATTAATAATAATTTAATAATAATAATTAATAATAATTAATAATAATAATAATATAATAATAATAATAATAATAATAATACATAATAAATATAATAAGTAATATAATAATAATAATATATTATCATAATGATAATAATAATAATAATAATAATAATAATAATAAAATAATAATAATAATAATAATAATAATAATAATATAATAATAATAATAATAAATAATAATAATAATACATAATTAATAAAATTAATTATATTAATATATTATTATTTATATTATTATTATTAATTATATTAATTATTATATATCATATTATTCATTCAATTATTCATTATGATATTATTATTATTATATTATTATTATATTATTATTATCTATTATTATTATTATTATTTTATTATTATTATTATTAATTATTTTATTATAGCATTATACTAGGCTCTGATACTATCATATATATATTTACTATATATATTATATATTATATATATGATATAACTATATATATTATATATATATATATTATAATAATCTATACTATATAATAATAATATATATATATATAAACTAATATATTTAATATTATATACTATATACATATTTATAGTTGTAGTGTCGTGGGTGTTTGATGTGCAATAAGGTAATAGGTATTTTTGCGGAGTATTCGACGGTCATCAGTAAGGAGTACGCGTGTAAATGTGTAGTAGTGAGACTATGGAAGAAATGGTTAAATCTGCAGGTATAGATGCAAGTTTAAGGTAGAACAGATGATCAAGAAATGAGGGCGAAAATGGCTGATTGAGTGGATTCGAGTTGTGTAACAAAGTCTTTCTTGGAGGATATTAGTCTCGAGGGATTGGAGTCAGAGCAGCAGTAAATGTGTTACTTTATTTAGGGTGTTACAAGGCTGCATAAGTATCTCCGTGTAAACTGTCTAGGAATTTAAGTGGAATTTAGTCTATTTGAGTGTTGATAGGGATGATATATGCTGTCGGCTCATTTTGGTGTACAAGGGTGTCCCTCTGAGTGACCTGACGGGGACCTGCTATTGGTGAAGAAACACTCTGGCGTTTAGAAGGTGGGTGGATTCTCAGGAGTGTGCTATTCAAATCGTTTTACATTGTGAAACAAATGATTAGAGCAGAAGAATAGAGGATGAGACAGAAAGCAAATAAGATTGTATATTAGTGTTTATGCGATTTGGAACAGCCGACGAATGATTAGGATTAATAGGGAAGCGTCCATTGATGGCAGATGTGATGACTATAACGGTGTTCTTGGTGGTAGTACTTGTATCGGAATAAAGTATGTTTTACGATGTGAAGCGTGTGTAAGAATAATGGAGTTGAAAGTGAGTGGTTTAATATTAATAGCGAAGTGAGGCAGGGATGTGTTATTTCTCCTTGATTATTCAATTGGTATATGGATAGGGTTATGAAAGAATTAGAGGTTGGGGTGGCAGGGAAAGATCTTAAAATGATAGAGAATGGAAGAGAGTGGAGGGTGCCCTGCCTCTTAATGTATAGTAGTGAGACTAGGGTCTGGAATACGAAGCATTGATCTAAATTACAATGTATTCAGATGGACAATCGTAGGGGCTTGTTAGTTGTGAGAAGAATTGAAAAAATGAGGAATGAACGCATTAGAGAGTTGTGTGGTGTGAAGAAAGGGGTAAATGAGAGAATAAAGTGAAGTTGAGATATCTGGTTTGGTCATGTGGAAAATTTGGATGATAATCGGTTAGTTAAGCGGATGTATAGTGGTGGGTGTGCTGGGAATTGACCGGCTGGGAGACC
>JABUQX010101575.1:10000-24692 GCA_015478945.1 Trachelipus rathkii
TAATAATATAATAAATAATAATATAATAATAATAATAATCATAATAATAATATGAATAATAGATAATAATAATAATATAATATTAATAATAATAATAAGATAATAATAATTAATAATAATTAAAAATAATAATAATAATAATAAATAATAATAATAATAATAATAATAATAATAATAATAATAATAATAATAATAATAATAATAATAATAATAATAATAATAATAATAATAATAATAATAATAATAATAATAATAATAATAATATAATAATAATAATAAAATAATAATAAGAAAATAATAAGTAATATATAATAATATAATATATAATAATAATAATAATCGTGAACTTTTAATTAATGATAGTTTAATTTTTTATTACCTAAAAGTAATTTCATTGTCATTAATTACAACACTTAAAAATTCATATGCCGTCTATCGTGGCACAAAGTTTTCTCGACTGAGTCACATTTCATAGGGCCAGGGTTCGATCACTCGTCTAGATCCTAGGTAGCAATTACCTAGAGAAGCTCCTCTTCTTGAATAGGGTTATGCCCGTGAGGTGTGAACTATTGTACGTAGAAATATATATATATATATATATTATATTATATATATATATATATATAATATATAATATATAATATATATATATACTATAATATATATATTAACATATAATTATATATTATTAGATATATATAATTATATATATTGATATATATAAATATATATATAGTATATATAATATATATATAGAATATATATATATACTCATATATCATTATATATCATATAATATATACTATATATATATAGTAATATAATATATATATGTACTATATATTATATATATAGTAAATATATAATATAATTATATACTATATATATATAATAATATAGTTATTATATATATATATTATATATATATATATAATATATATATATATATTATATATATATATATATAATATTATTTTATATATTATATTATATATAATATATATATAATATATATTAATATATATATCTATATATATAATATATAATTATATACTATAATTATATATATATATATATAATATATATATATATATATATATATAATTATATATAACTATATAGTATAGTATATATAAATTAAGGGAAATATGTAATTTATTTCTCTTTTATAATTATTATTATTATTATTATTATATTATATTATTATTATTATTTTATATTATATTATTATTATTATTATATTTATTATTTATTATTATATTATTATTATTATTAATTATTGTATTATTATTATTATTATTATATTATTATTATTATTATTATTTTTATATTATTCATTATTATCATTTATTATTTTTATTATATTATTAATTATTAATTATTATTATTATTATTATTATCATTTTATCTACTTATTATTATTATTATTATTATTATATTATTATTATTATTATTATTAGTTATTATTATTATTATTATTATTATTTTATTTATTATTATTAATTAAATTATTATTATTATTATATTATTAATATTATCTATTATTATATTATTATATTTTATTATTTTATTATTATTATTATTTTTATTATTACTATAAAAGTAGTACTAAAGAAAAAGATAATTTGTAAGTTCCACCCGTACTTTAAGCTGTTTCACAAAATTTGATCTGAAACTTCGCCAAAGTTCCTTTTCGGATTTCAAAAAAAATTTAACCAAAAAACTATGTGGTCCAATAAACCTGTCTACTCTGTAAAATATTTGAAGGAGCATCAAAAATATCTGGGTCCCGTGCGCCTGAGCTATGACCTGTGCTCTCTCAAATCTGCCTTTTTCATACAAATGTTAATACAATCAATTGGTATCTAATATGAACAATCAGATAATAAGATTGAAGTAGTTTTCTAATTGCTTGTCAGTTCAGGCCTGGTAAAAAATCCTTCAGCTTTTACCCTGCTTCACACGCGTTTCCCAATCGGCAATGCCTAGAATTACTAAATATTCCGATAATACCCCGGTCGTGCAAGATGGGCCTCTCCATTCTACAACCAATCAGTCTGCACAACTCCTTACATTCGAATCTTTTTGAATACGAGTAATAGAGTAGCCTATATAATGACCTATATATTGTTTTCAGCTCTTTACTAAATACTAAATTAAGAGATTTTAAGCTTCAGTAACAAAGAATTATCTTGTTGGAAGCCAGGAAGTAATCATTGTAGTTATGTAAGTCATATATGTGTTTTTTTTGTTTTTATATGCATTTTTGTAAATCATATCATGTAATAAAAGTGGTAATGCTACACTAAATTATTGGCAGTTAAATGTATAAATAACTTTTTTACTCTCAACATAAAATAGCTATGTTACTAAATCTAATTTATATACTGATAACATAAGCTCATTATAATATGGCTTGTGCTTTCTACTCAAAATCAGCTTCAGCCATACAATATGCAAATCTATATAAGCTTAAATAATAATCTCATCCATCATAATTTCTAAATTATTGATATAACCAGCTTCTGCCTTCCCAGTGACTCTTTTTCTAAAGCACTATGTATATAGCCTAATATAATTCATATTAATTTGTGAGATAATGTACCATTGCTGTATTTGAGTGATAATAATTATATTAAAAGGCCATTCAATTTCAACCATTAGTTAAGGTAGTAATTTCCATAATAATTAATTCTGTTTCTTAATCGAATATGAACTTCAATTGATGTCTTTGTGAGGTGTTTTGCAAATATATGTGATAACCTTGTACTAGATAATTTTGACAAAAGATAATTTTAATAATGTGAAATATATAAATACATCCTTCTCTTTTTAATGGTTTCATGATAGAACAATGAAGTAGTTAATAAGTTAAAATAAACAATGTCGATATTACTTTTTATGTTCCTTAGTAATTTAAATATATTCAAGTCATTTAGTATTCATTCACATTTAAATGTAACTGAATTGTACAGTTCTTGAACTAAGCTTACCAATTAATGGTCTAAGCAATTCTTGCTATCTCACATAGTTTTTTCTGTTCCTCTTCTTTTTTTTTTTGCCATGCAATATGGAAGTTTATATAAGTTTATTTTTCCTTTCAGAATGATTGCCATTTACTATGTCCTAACAGCCTTCTCCCTGCATGAATCTCTTTTGTCTTGTCTTAACTGTGTTGAAGATGGAATTGTCATTTGGCCTGCATGTATCTTCGATTAATTGAGCTAAGCATGAATCTTACTTTGTTTTACAATTTCTATATACAAACTCGTTTCCTTTATTTTCAGTTACATTGAGATGGTAGTGTTTGGCCAAAGGTTTATTTAATGTAAATACAAATATAAGATATAGAGAATAGCGAGGATTTCAAGTTGGGGACAGAGGGGGTTAGGAATAGAGTAGCTAAGTAAAGGGGGGAAAACCTTGTGCAAATGCAGTTAAAGCTGCAGTAAATAATTAGTACGATTGAAAAAAGAAATGATTTGTGTGTTGGGTTGGTGGGGTTGCGTCACGGTTAGTTCTGTAGAAAAGAAAGGTCTTTGGGATAGATTGATAATTAGAAATAGATTAGTATAGAGATAGGATGAGATGATATAGATTATTACGATTATATAGATGATATGATATGAATTATTATATTATATGAGTATAGAAGTATCGGACTCGGCTGTGTAACGACTTCCGCAGTGTGTTGAATGTGGGTTGTGTTTGGGGTGTTGTGTTGAAAATTGATAGTGGAGATTAAGGACTAACAATTCAATGGTGTTGCAGTGTTGTAAGGACAGAATTTTTCAAAAATTTATATTGAGGACGTTGAACGGTGGATAACTGCGGCAGTTGTGTTTGGTGGTTTGTGTGGTGTTGGGGTTAACGTAAAGGAATACCAAGTAAACGCGCAAGAATTGGCAGGAGGTTCGGGTTCGCGCGGCCTCCGGGGAAGACAGGGTTAGGGATATGTTTGCCCCCCCCTTCCGGAGGTTTCGCGGAACCCCTCTTTGGTGAGTGGGGTTTGGGGTGTCCGCGCCCCTCCCCGACGGGTAGAAAACGGGCCCCGCCCTCGTGTTCCCCGTCGCTGCGAGCCGATGGGGTGTGGGTTGTGGTTGGGCAGTTGATGTGAGTTAATTGTCATGGTTACTGTTGTGCAAAAAGCTTGAGACGCTGAATTCGAAAGATTGGAAGTGGTTTTGTTGTCCGTTTGATTTGTGCTGAAACTTGTGCGAGATTTCAGGTTATGAAGTTATAGAAAAGAGAGAGAGAGAGATATGAGAGAGAGAGATATATAGATATATATATGCTATTATGTAGGTTGGTGTGTGGGTTGTGTTTGGGGGGTGTGTTGTGGTTGGTTGGGGGGTACAGGGTTAGAATTTCTTTAGACCGGAATTTGCCAAAATTGAATTGGGTTTGTCGTTGAGGTGCGGAATTTTCGAGATATGTCTTTGTTGTGAAAAAAATATTGAACATAATGTTGATGGTTAATGTTTGAAGTTATTGTTGAAAACTTTATTTGAATTTTTGTTTGAATTCATTGTTTCCGTTACCATGAAATTCATTTGTTGGTATCAATATAGTGACAATATAATTAAAAAAAAACAAAAAAAAATAAAACTACGGAGTCGTTAAAACAGATCACCTATATATATTTTACTAAATTATACTATATATATATATCTATATATATAATATATTAAATATATATATATATATATATATATATATATCTATATATATATATATATATATATATATAATATATATATTATATATATATATATCATATCTATATAGATAATTATATATATATATATATATATTATATATATATAATAATATATATGGCTCAAGATTTTTTAATGCTCCCCAGTGATGTAACTAGTCAGACCGCAGCTCCTTACACGTAAAAGCAAATTATATATTGGAATCATCTGAAAATTTTAGGATGGGATTTAACTTTTTTTTGTTTTTTTTTATTCGCCCGAAAAATAAAAAACAAAAAAAGATTATTTCACCCATTTAGGGGCTCGAGCCGACGGGGAACAGAGGGGGGGAGACGTTTTCCATACTCAACCGGAGCCGGAGAGACCCGACTCCTGCCATCTTTGCGGTTTACGCCTATGGATTCCTTTAGTTAAAAAAAAAAAGAATATTTTAGTTAACTTCCAAAAACACTTTGGTATTAACTTTTATACAAAGGAATACATAGAGTAGACCGCATAGATATCGGTAGTCGGGGTCTCTCGGCCTCCCGTGACGATGGGGGGACTTCGTCCCCCTCTGTCCCTCGCTCGAGCCCCTAAATGGGGTGAAATAATATTTTTTTTTAATTTTCGACGAATAATAAAAAAAAAAAAAAAAAAAAAACAAATGTTAAATCATATCTAAAATTTTCAGCTGATTTCCAAATATATAATTTGTTTACTGTCGGAAGCTGCGGCTCTAGTTACATACTGGAGCATTAAACAAATTCTGACGCATCTATATATTATATATATAATATATAGTATATATTATATAATATATCATAATAATATATATATAGTATATATATATATAATTATAGTATATATATATAATATCATATATATATATATATATTTATATTATATATTAAATATAAATGAATTAAAAATAATCAATTTTGAAAAAAATAAAAACAGTAAGTTCTTTTTAAGCAAATCAAATTTTAATTTTCTTTACCTAAATAAAAAAAACATTACCAACCATTCCAATACTAAATTATTTTCCGCTACGTGGTTTACTTAAGCCTATACTATACTATATATATATATATCTATATCTATATATATATATACTGTATATATAATCTATATATATAGATATAATATATATGATATAATATATATATAATATATATTATATATATATATATATATGCTAATATATATATATATATATATAATATATATAGTATATAGTATATTATATATATATATATATATCTATATAATATATTATATATATATATATAATAAATATATATATATATACTAATATTATATATATATATATAATATATATATATCCCTCGTTCGATTTCGACTTTGGGTGTGTTTTTACATTTTGCGGTATGTCTAAGAAGCAAATATTTTTGCTGATGATGCATATAATATCTATATATATATATATATAATTATATGATATATAATTATATATTCTAATATATATATATAATATATATAGTATATTATAATTATTATATATATATATCATATATATATTATTATATATATATAATAATATATATATATATATATATATAGTGCCACCGGAACCGCTGAATTCTTCGCATCACCTTAATTACTATGTATAGGGTACAGGGGTGTGGTACTTTCTTTTACGGAATACGCATCTCATCTGGGGTTGGCTTCTAGAACTCTGAAAGGATGGAATGGAGTCTAGAACTCTGAAAGGATGGAATGGAGTCTAGAACTCTGAAAGGATGGAATGGAGTCTAGAACTCTTAGACTAAAGTTCTGACCTGAGTTTGAGTTTACACTCTTTTAACTGACGAAATGTTACATCACTCATACTGTTCCTACTACAGTGGACTTTGCTTTCGGAAAAAAAAAATACTGGTTGTATTTCTCCTCTAGTCCTTTTTCGTCGTTTCATGCTGGGTTTGCGCGAATTAAATCAAATGATTTAAAATTTAAATCGTTTTTTTTTTATCAATGTTGTTTTAAAACGATGGTGACATTTAAATTTAAGTGATTTAAATCCATTGAAATAAAATAAAAATGTAAATATATTTTGAAATTTATTATTTGATTACATAGTAATCAATATTTTTTTTTTTTTAATTTTCATTAAAATATTGAAATATGAAAACTTCCTTTTTACTTAATGTTTATTTTTGTTGCCGTTTGCTGTATCCTAGAAGTTGTTCATTTGAATTATGTAGTACTGTAGAATAGAAAAGTAAAGGAAAGAGAAACCAGATTAATGAATACTTTAATTAATTAATTATTTAAGAATAAATAAAGTGGTAGCTGTAAAAAACAAAAAGTTTTTTTTCCAACAAGTTGATTTTTTTTTTATCAATTTCTTTAATTCAATGATAAATAAATTAATTAATTCATCGAAAGATAAAGTATAAACTACTGAGTAAAAATAAAAATATCGCAATACCATAATAGAATTGTAAATAAAGAAATTGTTAAATTAGGTGATAATGAGAGTATTATTTTCCCTTTTCCCAGCTATTTCATTACAGGATACAGATTATATGTATTATTTATTCATCCTTTACTCTTATTTTCACATTCCATTTTAAATTTTAATCTATTGGAACAGTAATAAATTGGTGAGGAAAATTTAAGAGTTTAACTCTTTAAAATTTTATAACATATTTTATATATTATATATATATATAATATAATATATATATAATACTATATATATATATATAATATATATATATATACAGAAACAAAATATACATAAATAATATAATTGTCTTTTTTTCAAATGTATATATTAATATAGCAATATTTTATAAACTTTGTTACGACTCCGTCAGGTTTGAATTTTTTTTTTTTATATATAGGCTATTCTATATATAATCCATAGCAGTTCCTAAACGAAGAAAACAGATTTCAAAAATATATAAGACCTTTTACGTTTTAACAACTGCTCCGTCAGTTTTAATTTTTTTTTTTTTTTTTTAATAAAGGAATGACCCAATGGGTAAACGCAAAGAGTCAGGCAGTCGGGTCTCTCGCACCTTCCGGGGAGACAGGGTAGGACTATTTCCTCCCCTCTGGGGAGGCCTCCGGAACCCCGCTCTTTGGTATTTGGGTGTCGGGGGTCCTCCGCCCCTCCCTACGGGGTATGGAAAAACGTCCCCCCTCTGTAACCCCGTCGGCTCGACCCCCTATTTTTTTTTTTTTTACATATTTGTAATCAGCTTTATACGCTGATTCCAAATATTAATTGGTTTTCTGTAAAGTGTCCGTACATTACGTAAAATACTATATGAATTTTGTTTTTTGTTTTACATTTTGTTAGAAGCTTATAACGCTGATTCCAAATAATGTAATTGTTTTTCCTGTAAGTGTCGTACATTTCGAGATATTTCATTTTAAAACAATTATTTAACAATAAAATGTTTTTAAAAAATATTTAAAAATATTTTTCGAACTTTTTTGATAATGGCGTCTACGCATGAATCATTTGTTGTATCATATATGTAAGCAATATATTAAAAAAATACAAAAAAATCACAATATATATATATATATATTATATATTATATATATATATATATAATATATATAGGAATATATATATATATATATATATATAATTAATATATATATATGATATCGTTATATATATATATATATTATATATATAATATATCTAATATATTTAGGGATGTGCCGGAATAGTAAAAGCCGAAATACGAAACCAGAATATCGCTAAAATTATTGGGCCGAATCGGAATATCGGCGAATAGATCACTCGTAATTCGGCCGAATAGTTATTCAAAGTTCGGCTCATCCATTTAGGGAAAAATAAGAAAACTTACACTGGTCAACAAAAAAGGTGAAATTTTCTTGGATGGACTTTTTGTAGCAGATATAGTACGTAATTCGGAGGTGCTGGATCGCATTTATATATTCTCGGTATTTGCTGTATCCACATCCCGTTTTTTCGTGCAAAATCATGGATTCCAAATTTTTGCAATATTCTAGGAATGACACAACTTATGTGCGCAGCTACGTAGCTGTGATAGATCGTTGACCCTTCCGCAATATCTACAGTAGTAGCAATTTTACTGCGGTCGATATTCGGGAAGCATGTGGTACCTTTAGTACGTCTACATGTTATGTATGGATGTCAATGACCCGGATGATTCTGAATCATCATATGAAATACGTCGGATGGTCTCATTGTTCACCCAATGGTGAACTGAACGCGATCTTGTGTGAGAGTGTATTTTGCCGAAGTTGTCCTGAGCTTTGGCTTCAAGGTTGCATGAAAAACTGACTCCTGGACCAATCGGCACAGAGAGTAACTATTTTTATCGTAAACAAGAAGTAGAGCCGCTGAGGCTTCTTCCAGTCAGGATGTAACCTTGTGTATTGCGTGATAGTTGAGGCCTACTAGCGCTATGGACTCACCGGCATACATGCAGGTGAGGGCGACTGTTATTGACTCTTCCATAGAGCAGTTTAAAGTTGTGTTGTAAACAACGGCAACTGTATGCTTCGTGTCCAGTAGGGTTACTGCGTACGGATAGAGAGGAAGTATGCAAAAAATCAAGACAGTTTGGAGAGCCTACAATATCAGGTACATGGATGGGTATAAAGATATGCGTCCACCATCATAAATGGTAAACAATTTGCTCAGTCAGCAAGCAGGTTTCTATCAAATATTCCTGCTTCTGTGCTATTGGACAGCCGGGTGACAAAGGATCACTGACCAAAAGAGAATGGCCACCGAGGGAAACTTGACGCCAGTGACAGGAACATCGTACTTGACCACTTGTTACAGAGAGACATCACATACTTACTCCACTACAACAAACTGTTTGATGAAACAATATGTGAAAGCCCCCTGGACATGATGGTGAATGCTTCGCTATATATGCTCAACGTTTCCTGGTCTGAGTGACGAGAAGAAAAAGCTGGGATATTTGAGGGCCCACAAATACACTCCTCCGTGATGATGGCTGCCTTTGCTACAACAATACTGTGTTAGAGGCAAGAGCGTGCAATTTCCTTTTTCAGATGTAGCACATGAATTCTCTGGAACAGGAAAGCCGAGACCCACTAACATTGTACAGGAACTGCTACACAGTTTTCATTCTCATGGAGTAGAATGAGTCAGTAAGTTGCACTCTTACATTCTCACTAAGAAATTTTCCGATAACCTAGGCGACGTTAAGTGATGGCAGGTGAACGCTTCCATCAAGATATAAAAGTTCATTGAAGGACGTTACCAGGACAAGTGGGATATCAATATGATGGCGACTATTGTTGGAGATTGATGAGGGATATTAACAAGGACGCTAATGTACAGTGATCGTCTACGAAAGAGAAAGTTACTACCACGTAGGGGGGTTTAAAAGGTTTTTTACAAAATTAAAAAAACTCAAAACAACCCTTTCCTTCTATTACATTCATTGTTGTCCCATATTACTCTTTTTATTCATAGTGTTTAACATATATCTTATCAAAGACATGTATCATATGATTGCGATTTGTTTCTCTCCCTTCATATTATCAATAGTAATATATAAATATATATAATCTTTATATATATATATAATATATGATATAGGTATATAATATATATATATATTAATATATAATATATATATATAGTATGTATATATAATACTATATATATATTAGTATATATATTATAACTATATATAGTATATATATATTATATAGTATATATATATATATATATATACTTATATATATATATATACTATATTATATAATGAATATATATATATTGATATAATATATATATATATATATATATATCCTAATAATTGTGATAGACCCTCCTGAAAAAGGTAAAAATCATAAATTTTACAAATCTGTGTTACACACAATAAATCACAAAAATGCGATGTGATATGCAAAAACGATTACATTTGAATCAACACCATCAATATCCAATTCAAAACCCGTCGCAAAATGCAGAAATTTCATGGTTTACCCAGTGTTATATAGCAAAAGTAATAAAACAAAAAAAAGTTTTAAAATTAAAAAAGACGCTTAAAATTTCCTAAAAAACCTAAATAGCAAGATCATTCACAATATTTAAATAAATAAATGAAAATTGAAAAGTTCGTAGTTAAAGATAATAAACTAAACTTCATTTGAAATAAGCTCTAAGGTTAAATGACAGAACATTAGCAGTTCTTCAATTTTCAGGGATAACCTATTTCTTGTGGCTTCATAAATATTTCCTCCTGTTCTAAATATTCTTTTCACTTTCGACTGATGACTGTGGAGCTGAAAGGTATTTATTGCTAGTTTTTTTCAAATTCATAAAAACTAATTTCCAGTGTTTGTTCCACCAATCTGAAGGGATACTCATGTGTCGTTTCCATTCACTGTCAGAGTAGGTCAACACTTATTATATTTGTTTATTTTTTGATGTCCTTATGTAGCCTTTACTTTTATGGTACAATAATCACATCGTCAGAAGAATGGGAATTTCTTTTTTTCACTCTCACTTTCTTTCTGTATGACGATTTTGATGCCTCCTAATTTCTTTAAAACAATCCTTAAAAGAAGTTGAAAATGGAACCTTCCGCTTCACTTTCCCCACTAAGTAAATCATCGTCAGCAAGAAATCGGAGCTAAGATTTTCATGCATTTCTTTCCATGCTCAACGACCCATATTTTACTGATTCTATGCTGATCATGTTGAAAACATTAGCTGAATCAGCAGATCTAATGAATAGCACACACAAAGAGTTTATCACATAAGAAACTAAAAGTCTTTTTTTCTACTGATTTCTTAGCTCTTCAACGAGTCGTAATTATGCATCTGAACTTTTGCTTTTAATTGCCTATTTAAAAATAGATTTATATTGGTAAAATGAAAGGGATCACTTTAGACGACTGTTCCTTCACGTTTAATGCTTGTTTTAGTGATGTTGTTAAATGGCTAATATGAATAATTTGCACTGAAAATCATCAACATTTTCTGATTGCATCAGCAGCGTTTATGGATAGGGAACTTTTTGTTCAAAACAATCTTTAAGCATATCATAAGTTCCTGTTCCAGCATGTAGAAACGTCTGAATTAATTTATGCTGTTTTACATTCAGCTGCCTCTGTAAAGTTTTAACTTTGCAGCTGCCGTTGCTTTAATGGAGAAAATGAGAGGATATGCTTCTGCAAGTAGCTAAATAAAATATCTTTAACAGACTGTGACATAATATTGAATCGTGAATGCTTAGTTGCAACATGTAATAAAACATGACATTGTAGCAAGGCCCATCTCCCCTTAATACAGCTTACCATGTTTGGTCCATTTATCTCCGTATCACTAATGTAATTCTTATTTTTTAAGGAATATTGAAAATGTCAAGCCTTATAGATCTGATAAATGACAAAGATTTCGCCAAATTGGCTACATTTGGCTAACTTTTTTATTTTTTTGGGAAAATAATTTTAAAATTTCAATTAACTCTTATAACTGTTATTTGACGTAATTTACTTGTTTATAAATCTCAATATTCGGCCGAATAGTTCGGCAAAAAGCCGAATATCCGCAATTCGGCCATTTTGGCCCGAATAGGCCGAATACGATACTTACCGAATATTCGCGCACATCCTATATATATATACTTATGTATAATATAAATTATATATATATACTATATGATATATATTCTATAGTTATATATATATATTCATATATATATATATATATATATATATATATAATATATATATATCATATTATAAAAAATACTATATTAATAATATATATATATATATTAATATCATAATTATATAATATTATATTATATATATAGTATATAATAATATATTATATACGGAATATATATATATATAATATACTATATATATATATATATATATTATATTATATAATAATATAAATTATATATATATAATATATATATAATATAGTATATATATATATATATATATCTTATAATAATATATAATAATATATATGAGAACATCATGTTTCCAAATTATAATGAAATTTCATATAGATACGCGTTATCAATTTTTTTTCTTAAGGTGCGAGGAATTTGGGGGTTTGAACACATGCTGAAGAGATAAAGTATGGATAGGGAAGGGGGCAAAAACTTTTGCCTCAAGCTTCAGTTATGAATATGGATAATAAATTTCATTTATTATTATTATTAATTATTATTATTATTATTATTATTATTATTATTATATATTTATTATTATTCTTATTATTTAATGTATTATGTATTATTTTAAACTCGGGTGTTTTTTCTTTATTATTATGTAATTATTAGTTCATTATTATTAGTTATTATTATATCTATTATTATCTATTATTATTATTATTATTATTATTATTATTATTATTATTATTATTTAAAATTACTTTTTTCAGAGAATTAATTCTCTGTATTGTTTCTGCATTAAAGTTATGATTTTATATTTATTTCTTGATTTGTTTCTCAATATATTTTCCGAAGCCACAGATTCTCTCTTAACTGTTCTTTCGCGTTGGATCTGCACTGTGGAACATGAGTCATAAAATTTCTTTTACACCTCCAATACAGACTCGTTTTGCACTTTTAGCTATGGGGAAAAGATTGGAAAAGTTTATCAACTTTTGTTTGCAATTATGGATGGATATTCTGTTATAAATCATCCTTTCAATCATGCTGCAGTAACATGATGCTTACTTTTTTTTATTCTCCTTGATAGAGAAGTTTTGTCATTTTTTTTTCTCGTGAATATGAATGACTTTTAAAATTGTTCTGCAATGTAAACATTCCTCTTCCTTATGTTTCTTGTTTGCTTTATTCAGTGGCACTTCATAACAGGATCTGCAAAAGCTACACAAAGGATTTTATCAGGTTTTGTATATGTGAGACAGAGAAGAAAAAACAATGAAAAAGAAACGATGAGACGAATCGAGACGAGAGAGAGAGAGAGCACGCAGAGCCAGACAGAGAGAGAGAGAGGAGGAGAGAGGTTTGAAGAGAGGAGAGAAGAGAGAGAGAGCAGAAGAGAAGAAGTAAAAAGAGACGATTGACAAAAGTCAGCCGCGCACGACATTCGCACACGTTCGCCTGGATAGAGCCACGCATATACAGGGCGATTCGGAGTAGAAGTGAGTCACTGTCAGTGCAGACATCCTCTCTAGTAACTCGCTGCTCTCGTAAGTATCGCAGATGTCTAGAACGATCTGCTCAGAGGCGGCTTCTGATCCTTAGATTCCCTGTTCCCGCCCTCCTCCCGATCTAGCCCCCCCTGGTCTCGCGGCTCTCGCTCATCACTCAATGTGGCATCACTGAATTGCCGATTGACTTTCAGTACTTGCTGTCCGTCTCCTCTGAGTCTCTCACTCGCTCCCGTTCTAGAGTATCTGACCTGATGTCCTCTAGCACGCTTTGCTCTCTCTCAATGCTCCTTCCTCGGATGGGTAATCACCATCAGTATAATCCCTCAGGCTCAGCGTATCTCGTTCCACCGGCTGAGAGACGGATCGAAGAAGATGAGAAGAATCGATATAAGTCGAGAAAGGGTGAGATAAGAATGAACCGCCTCCAAATTCAGACTCCATTGTTGATAAACCCAAAGATCAATAGGCTCAGAAGACTTCAGGGTAATAGAAAGACATCGGTCGAGCAAAGAGCTTCACAAATCAACCCAACAGGAGGGTTCGAGACGTAGGATGAAGATGATACTCAAGAATCCAGTGGATCATACAAGTCAAAGTGATGTAGAGCTCCACGTGCAGAGAGCTCGTCTGAGACAAACAGAACGAGGGAATCCCAACGGGTCCGGAAGGCAAGGATGGTCATCGAGGACGGAGGACTCTCTCGTAGTAGCCCAGTCGGAGGCACGTAGCCTGTAGGGGTGAGGTATATTTCAGGCGATCTACGTGAGATATTATATGAAAGGAGATCCAACGTATGATCCATGTCATCGAATCATTCGTCGCAGTCATA
>JABUQX010101576.1:0-5000 GCA_015478945.1 Trachelipus rathkii
CCGCGAGAGATCAATTGAACTTTTCTGTTTTGCTTCATATGTTTGGCAGTGACTTTCGCCAGTTGCTTCACGTGTTTGCGCAGTAAACTTATGCGTTGCGTGCGCAATTGCTTGTGTTCTGCTTTCATATGTGCGCAGTGATTTTGTAGTTGCTTCACGTGTGCACAGTCAACTTATGCATGCGCAATTGACTTTGTGTTTGCTTCATATGTGCGCAGTGACTTTGCAGTTGCTTCACGTGTGCGCAGTTAACTTATACATGCGCAATTGACTTTGTGTTTGCTTATAGTTGCGCAGTTCATTTCATATGTGCGCAGTGATCTTTTAGTTGCTTCACACTTGCGCAGTCAACTCATACGTGGGAAGCTAATTGATTTGTGTTTGCTTTAGGTGTGCGCAATTGATTTATGTGACATTGTTCTGCGCTATTGATATTTTCCTGTGAGGACTTTCTCATTTACTTCAAGGCGGTTGAGATTTAACAACTACAACTGCTCTCCATTGTGCGTTAGGAACTCTCGAATTGTACAGCTGCGCATAGATTGTCCTTCATCAACTACTACTGCGCAGTTAATTTCCTAGGCTTATTAGATTGTTTTAGTAGCCTGTTGTTTATATAATTTATATAATATAATTTATTCACAATGGATATTTTAAACGATCTAGACTTAAAGGTCACAGAGGAGTTCTCAAGAGAAAGACCTGCATCTTCTTCGATGAAACAACAGCTACTTTAAAGCAACATTACGGGTGGAACTGAGTCCGCCCTTCGAAATGAAAAGGGGTGCTTTTAGACCGAAAGCTTACTCTTGCTGCAAACATTTTCCTGAAAAAGGTGATGATACAGAGTCACCTACCCTCATCGACCCTGTTGTTATCAAAACAATTTTCGACAAGGTGACCTCGATTTTCTCGGACATTAAAACTCAAGATACTCTGATCGAAAACCTATTAATAGGGGCTGAGTACACCAAGTTCGACCAATCGCTTCTAGACGAAGAGATCTCCGCTACTGATGCTTACCACATAAAAGTGGCTCAAGCTCTCCAACTGTTAAGAGTCGAATATGGATATGAAATCAAGTCTCGATGATCTTCTGATGCCCTTTCTGATAAAGAGAGAACAGATTCAAATTCGAACAAAACATGCTGTGAAAACTCCAAGTCTTTTACCATGCAGCCTTTTAGCCTGAAGATCCCAGCCCTAAAATGCGGAGATTTTTCAGGCGAGAAGGACAAGCACTCCTTTCGTTCCTTCCTGCAGGAGTTCAATAATGTGTATGGGGGGAGGAGGGACTTGTCACAAGCTGTTAAGTTGCAGTATCTCAAGTCCCATTTAAAGGGATATGCTCTCAGAGACATTGAGCATTTGACGGGTACGGATGAGAACTATGAAGTTGCCTTGTCCATTTTAAAAGAACATTATTTGGACAAGGCCTTCATTATTGATTCTATTTTCCATGAACTGGACTCATCACCGCCTCTGGACGGGAAGCAACTTGAAACAGTCAGATCCTTTATTTTAAAGGTTCGGGCTCATCTAAAAGAACTCAAGGAGCTCGGGGTTGACCTCTTCCCAGAGGAAAGTTCTGGCTGCAAATTAATCAGCCATATATTAGTTGATAAACTTCCTCTCTCATTTTTAAGAGAGTTGAAGCTGGCGACTAAGGAACAATATCCGTCAATTAATCTGATTTTTAAGGAGCATAATCAGATAATTCAAACAATGCTGAGGTTTCGCACCTCTCAGACCTCAACTTCATTCTCATCAACTAAATCATCTTCTTCCAAAGGGAACTTCAAAAGGGAGAAGAGGAGACCCTCTGATCAGAAGAGTCATACTTTCAACACTTCAAAAGGTAGTGGCTCTCTAAAAAGAACTACTTTCTCTTCTGAACCTCAATCAAATTCTAATTCAAATTCGAATAATCAATCTTCAAGGGAAGTCAAGTGTAAGCTGTGCAATGGAGACCATTACCTCTCTGACTGCACGGTTTACGTAAACCCTAAATCAAAAAGGGACAGATGTGTGGCATTAAACATGTGCTGTAACTGTTCCAGCATAAAGCACATGGCAGATACATGCCCGGCTAAAACACTCAATTTAAAGTATCCTTGCTATAAATGTAAGAGCCGAAAACATCTAGCCGCTCTCTGTTCCGCTGGAACCACTAATCAAAACAGGGAGCATTCTCGTCAAGAAAATACTGATGAAGGAAATAAAGTTGATGTTAGCAATCATCTTTGTATTAACACTGGGCAATCATCAGCTTCACATATTCTGCCTACAATAACCATAATAGCAAGGCACAAAAACAAATCAGTTCCTATTCGCTCTCTTATAGACTTGGGATCACAGAGAACATATGCTCTAAATTGCTTACTAAACTCGGAATCAACTGTGAACAATTACCTATAATCAGAAATCCTATAAAAACATTCATCGGAGAAGAAGAACGTGCATCGTACCTAGTCGACCTAGATATAAATTGCTGCTGCAATTCCTTCTTTCGAACCCCGGTTCTGGTCGACCCTTCTTTGGATGTTGGGTTTGCGGTTAAAGGGTTAGCATCAGCCATTAGTCGCATTTCGTTAAAATATAATGTGGCTGACAAGTCCTTTGTGGGCCCTTATGGGGATTCGGTCGATGACATCGACCTTCTTTTAGGTACTGACACTTTATGTCATATGAAACACTTCCAAATTATCGATTGTTTGGAAGGTAGTGCCATTCAGACTTGCTTTGGGTTGGTTCCTTTCGGCCCAGTGAATTCTTTTCTACTTCCTCATCAACAAGCCTTTCTATACAGAAAGCAGACTTCAACATCAACTCTTGATTTACAATCAAATCAAAGGGATTCATGACTATCCATGTCTGTCTCCTCGCTGCCAAAACACCTATTCCAAGCTTCTCCTAATCTCGTCAACTCGATCATTGACCCTCATCCTACTTACCCGGACGTTCTTAGCATTTCTTCAAATGAAATAAGTGCCGACCTGGGTTTGGAATATCTGTACAGCTTGGAGTCTTTGGGTATTCAGGAGGAGAAGGATTATGGTACCATCGATAAGGAATTTATCTCTAAATTCCACAATGCAATTCAATTTATCGATGGAAAATACCATATTGAAATCCCATGGATCCCAGAATTAGTGGATCAGGTCCCTTCGAATTATCGTATTGCTTTAAGTACGCTTAGACGAGTTAAAAATCGTCTCAGCAATCAAGGTCTTGATAAGGCCTACACTGATGTTTTTAAGGAACAACTGAGATGTGGTATCATCGAAATCATCTCTGTTGATCCGAAGGAGTTCGATCGTTACATATGGATCCCCCACAGGCCTGTAATAAAAATGGCTGATCAGGTTTCTACTAAAATCAGGCCTGTGTTCAATTGTAGCCTTAGAACAAAAGGCGCTCCTTCTCTTAATCAAGCCTGTTACCCAGGCATCGACTTGTTGGTTCCTTTACTTCGTCTCCTTCTTTCTTTTAGGACCAACAAATATGTGGTTGTCGCTGACATCTCGAAAGCCTTTCTTCAAATCTATCTTAAACTTGAAAGCGATCGTAACAAGTTTTGTTTCTTCTGGGAAGAAGATGGCAGACTTGTTACTTATAGGTACGTGACAATCATTTTTGGCCTTGCGGTATCCCCTTTTATCTTAGGAGCCGTAATAAGACATCATATTAAAAGCAAATATTCATTCGATCTGGTCTCTCGGCTTCTGGTCAATAACTTGTATGTGGATAATTTTATCTACACTCATTCATCCCCTGATGTTTTGAGAGACATCTATTCAGCCTCAGTAGAAAGGATGAAGGAGGGTGGGTTCAACTTGTGTTCCTGGAACACCAACCACCCTGATCTAAAAGCTCAAATCAAAGACGATCAAATGCTTTCCTCTCATAATTGTGATGAGGAAAAAGTCTTGGGGTATCTTTATCATCCCGAAAATGATACCCTTAGATTAGCAGACTTTGACCTTACCTCAGTCGAATCAAAACGAGATCTTCTCTCCCAAGTAAACAAAATCTTTGATCCTCTTTCTTTTTTCCTTCCTGTAACCTTAAGGGGACGTCTGTTGATGAGGCGGACATGGGAGAAAGAAATGAGTTGGGATGACTCCATTGACCAAGATATAAAAGAAGATTGGGAGAAACTTCGTGCTGATCTCGACGACCTCAAAAACTTATCTTTTCAACGCTTCTGCTTTGAAGCATCAGCAAATTCAACTCTCAACATCTTTTGTGACGCGAGTTCACAATGTTATGGGTTTGCAGTCTACGTCACCGGTTCAGAAACTGTCCCGTCATTATTGTGGGCAAAATCTAAGGTGGCTCCTCTTAGGGGAAAAACACTTCCTTGTCTCGAGCTACTATCATTTTATTTGGCTCTTAAGTGCCTTCCACAAATATTGACGGGATTGACAGAGGTTGAATTCAAGGCTGTCAACATCTTCTCGGATTCCCAAATCGTCCTTGCATGGGTAGCGGGAGGAGGTAGCAAGACAAAACAAATTTTTGTCAAAAATAGAATCCAAGATATCAAAAGCATGGTCTCCTCCATGAGAGATGGCAATTTACTGCCTATCTCTTTTCACTACGTTAAAACGGATGAAAACCCTGCCGATTTGATAACTCGAGGATTATCACATCGAGAGTTTGTCAAAAAACTAAGCCTTTGGAAATTTGGTCCAAACTGGCTCCGCTACGATCAGGTTTATTAAACCGTTGTACTACATATATTGAAAGATTGGAAACAGATTATAAGATTATATGCAAGAGAAAAAAAACAAACTTGAAAGACCAAGACTTAAAATTGAAAAAGATATAATAACAGTAAAAAGGAAACCTAAAATATCACAAAGGCGTGTGAATAACTATAACTATTGTTGAAACAAAAGTAGGAAAACAGATTTGAAACTTACAGTATCAATATAATGGTGGAAAAACTATTTTTGAAAAAATTTGGAAAATCATTTCGAAAACTTAGAAAAACT
>JABUQX010101576.1:10000-15000 GCA_015478945.1 Trachelipus rathkii
ATATATATATATATATTATCTATATATATATATATATTATATATATATAATATATATATATATATATATATATATAATATATTATATATATATATATATATATATTATATAATTATATATATATAATATATATATATATAATTATATATATATATATATATATATATAGTATATTATATATATATATATAATATATATATATATATGTATATATATATAATATTTTATATTATATATATATATATATATATATATATATATATATATATATATTATATATATATATATCATATATTTATATATAAATTTATATATATATATGTATATATATAATATATTTAATATATAATATATATATAGTTAGTAATATATATATATATATTATAATATATTATATATATTATAATATATATATATTAATGTATATATATATATATATATATAATATATTATAATATATGTATATATATATATATATATATATATGTATAGTATTATATATATATATATATATATTTATATATATAATATATATATATATATATTATATTATATATATATATATATATAATATATATATATATAAATATATATAATATTATATAATATATAGGTATATATATATATAATATATATATATATATATATATATCTTTATATATATATATATATATATAGTCTTTTATATATATATATATATAGTAATATACTTTATATATATATATATATATATATATATATCTTTATATATAGTATATATATATATATCTTTATATATATATTATATATATAACTATATATATATAATATATATATAGTATATATTATATATATTATATAGTATATTATATTATCTATATATATATAATATATATATATATATTATATCTTATTATATAGTATATATATTTATTATATATATAATATATATATATATATATATATATATATATATATATAATATATATATATATATATATATATATATATATTCGCGATAATTTTATCAATAGAGGACAGGCCAGGTTCAGTTCCAATAAATATTTTCTGTTGTCTAGGGGTTAAACTTATCAATGCCTTTATAACTTGCTGAAGTTTTAGGTTCCGCAGTTTCAATGAGAATTATCTGAATGATTCTGGGAAGCTAGCAGGTTTGCAAAGTTACATCAAGATAAAGCTGGAGTGTCGTAAATATTTAAAGTATCCAAATCACAAAGTTTTTTAAGATCGATAGTCAAAAGCCAAAAACAGCCCTTATAATAATAATATAGTGATCTTTAAATACTATTTAGCAGTATCTAACATATTTAGTAATTTACAAACAATCATAAATATCTTTTCTTAAGCTAGATAAGTCTAAAATTAATTACAAACCTTAAGCATATTATACTGCTAATAAATTTTATATATCACTATTTGTCTAAAAATAAATCTGCTTTATATAAATAATAAATTGAATGAATTATGAAATAATCTAACTTTAAATAAATATTAGCGGAAATATTAATAATAATTTTTCCAAATTATAAACAAACTTTTGGATCTCATAATTGCGGAATTATGGCATTCAGGCAAGATATATCTTGACACACGCCCCTCCTAAGAAGACAAAGTGACTTGTCATCTTTTGTCTTGAAAAGAATAGTTATAGATATCTTTTCCTGGAAGGAGTATAAGTCTTTCCTTCGATATTTTTACTGTGCCATCGCTTTCATCTCACGCTGAAAGAGTTTCCCATTCTTCGGTCTTCGGATCGTTCCTCTGTCCTGATTGCAGTTTCGTTCTTCATCTAGCTTTCGACTTGCAGTGGAGTCATCAAGATGGTTAAACACCTTTTTGTTTCTACGAAAATTTGGAGTTTTCTATATTCCAAAGTTTCTTCTCCTAAACCGCCTTCGACCATTCCTCTATGCCAGTTCTATTGCCCATCAAGGAAGAAACGGCAAGGGTGCATTGGTCTGGGCGTTGGCTGGCTAAACACCCCAGCCCGTTGATTTTTAAGAGCGAAGGTTGGATTATCCTCATCCGCATCACTTAGGACAGCAGCATTATTGAGAGCGCATCCAATCCACCGTTCAGACAAAGTTACTTTCACACTTCGTCCTTCTGACGTTTTTAAGCTTTTATCGTAACTCTCCTTTCTCCGAGAGTTCTCAAATTTGAATTTGTTTTCTCGACGCAAATGAGCTGTTTCAAAATTAATTTTCTCAAATTTCCCATCAGAATTTTCTGGGGAACAGGTTACAGCAATAAGCGACGAACAACTCTTCACCTCCTTAACCTGAACTTGAGGTTTCTTTTGTTTAGAATCCATCATGCATAAAATCAAACCAAGGATAAAATAAATAAGAAATTCCTGAAGTTCAGCCTGTTCATTATCAGATGCAACTTTGATTGCTGCATCGATTTCATCAATTTCATTTTCATTTTTAGATCTCTTGTCGGCTTTCTCAAACATATCGCTGATTCTTCCCAAAGTGGGATCTGTCTCTTGGGGCTTGATTGGTTTATTTTTCCCGACATCTAAGCACCGGTCTTTGTCTGACCTTAATCTCAACGAATGATATGCCGCATCAATTCTACAATTACTATTCTCAGGCGTCTCCGCCGTCATCTAAGACTTTAAATTGCCTCATTAACACTGGAGGGTTTCAAAAAGGTCCTGAAGTTTGAGGAATCTTTCCTGATTTGGGAATGGGGAGTATTTTCCATTCAAATCTCCACTGTCTTACTATCTTCTTGTAGGAGTTCAGTTTCATTAGTTGTTTCGGCAAGACGGATGTGTCGTTGGCCGACATCAATTTTATCATTATTATTTTCATAGCATTTCAGCCTTCATAAGTATTTTCGAACAACGGATATGTCCTTGTCAGTATCAATTTTATCATTATTATTTTCTGTAGCATTTTCAGCTTCATAAGTACTGTAACTTCGACAACGGATGTGTCCTTGTCGGTATCAATTTTATCATTATTATTTCCTGTAGCATTTTCAGCTTCATAAGTAACTTCGACAACGGTATGTCCTTTGTTGCGGTATCAAACTTTATCATTATTATTTTATGTAGCATTTTTCAGCTTCATAGTAAGCTTCGACAACGAAGTTGTCTTTGTCGTATCAATTTTAATCAATTATTTCCGAAACCCTATTGTCTCCGGACCTAGCGCGCCTGGGATATTTCCCAATGTTAAATCATACAACGCATCGTTCAGACATAAAGCTTCGACGTACCCCATATAGAACGGAGTGCGAATCCAAATTCTTGCTTCAGGGGCTGTCCCAAGGTGTTATTAATTAGAAGCAATTTTATAATCTTGCCTGTGAATTGTTTGTTTTTCACAAACTTCTTTTTCACTATTACGCCACTACAACCTGTATCACGAACTACTAATACGTCAATGTCATTTATAGAACCATTCGTAACAGTCATGAGGGAGTGTCTGACGTTTCAATCATCATGATATTACAAGGATATAACGGGGATTGATTTTCCATTGACGTGCAACATGCCGTCCTTTAAAATTTTACTCAAGTCAACACACTCTTTCCTTGGGGCGTGCCATCTTCTCTCCGCTGTTTTGTTATCGCGGTTAAACTTATTATCATAATAGTGCCGATTATGTGGAAATCTGTTGTTTCCATTTTGGGCAGAATAGCAAGCGCTGGAATAATGGCCGTCTTTGTGGCATATTCCACAAACTTTGTTGTGTTGGGGTTGAGTATTATGACTTTATATTCCCTCGTTACTGTCAGATGTCACGTAAGGGTTCAAGTCTTCCTTTTGGTACAAAGGTTCTTACCCCTTGCTGGAAGAAATCTATCCGCGTGAGAAGCGATGTCGTTTAAACTAGAGAGTCCTGCCTCTCTAAGATGAACAGCTAAGTCCTTTTGGCAACAGGTGAGAGATAATAATACAGCTTTCCTATCGTCTTCTTCTTTCTTGAGTTGAACATTTCTTTCAGCTTCTTCTTTCTTGAGTTGAGCATTCCTTTCAGCTTCCTCTTTCTTGAGTTGAGCATTTCTTTAAGCTCTTTCTGCTTCAGCAGTCATCTCTTCTTTTTTGATCTGAGCATTCCTTTCAGCTCTTTCTAATTCAGCAATCCTCTCTTCTTTGTAAGCCCTCTCTCTTTCTTTGATGAATTCGAGAGACTCTTTGCCTTTTAGGCCTAATTCTTTAGCCATTTGAGCACTAGAATCGGTAGTCAGCGCTTGTTAGGCCTAATTCTTCGATCATCTGACACCAGGATTGATAGTCCATTATTAAGGGGAGTCTTGTACTTGGCCAACCCTAACCTTTCAGAGTACAAATAAAAAATTTCACTTTTTTTTATTACTCTAGTTGTTAGAAAATTCCCTCCTCTACATCATGGTGTAATGTTTGTTTTGAAATTCGCGAAAAGTTTTTAAAGTTACAGGATATTTTTTTATAGGGGTGTCAACTACAAATTCCATTTAAAGGTTTCGAAATTGCAATTCCACTTTAGGACTTTCCAGGTTTTATTTACTTTTATATAAATTACACTTGTTCGCTTTTCGGCAAACGACAACCCAAACACAGGCTCTTTTTTCAATCATATAAATGTCGTCAGATCTGAGCGGAGCGGAGCCGGAGCCCGGAAGCCGGAGCCTGACCAAATTAATAATTTTTTTTTCAAGAATTGTTTTTGCAGGTAAAAAATAGCTTCTGGAAAGTCCGGAGCTTGAACTATTCTGACTGTGAAACAAAATCGACTAAAGCCGGAGCAGGAACGCGGAAGCCGGAGCTGGTGAGCCCGGAGGCCGGAATTGGAACCCTTCAGCTGGAGGCGGATTTGAAAACAATTTTTTTTAAAGATTTTTTTTTGCAGATGAAAGTAATTCTACAAAGTTGGAGCTGTGAACAATTTGGAAAAGGGAGCCGGAGCCGAAGCCGGAGCCGGAACCGGAGGTAAGGTAAAAATTTTTTTAAAGAAATTGTTTTTTTTGTAGATAAAATACTCTGCAAAGTCGGAGCTAAACTA